>JAYJMB010001866.1:0-16041 GCA_036873735.1 Pouteria campechiana
AAAAAAAAAGAAAAAGAAGAAGAAAAAGAAAATTAATTAAGGTTATTACGATGATTCGAATATGTATGTTATCCGTTCATTTATTATTTACATGTGAAATGCATTTTTATACCCATTAATTTCCACTTCTTGCCAAACATGAGCAAATGATATTTACAATATTGTTGTTTCTAAGGCGGTAGAAAAATACAACGCCCACAAGTAGGATAGAAATTTAGCATTGTATCTCCCAAATATTCAAGTTTGAGAAGGATTCGCATGCTTTAACATGATGATTTGAGATTCAAGGGTTAGATGCTGCAATTTGTGCTAGTATATAAAGTTACAGATATCTACTTACGATAGCCCCTCCGCAGATCCCATGACTATTCTCACCCTACGCGACCAATCCAGCAAAACATCAGGCGCAAGTTGGCCATGCAAGTGACTGATCAAGCTGTGACTGGGCATGTAGTCATAGACGATGAGCCGTTCATCTCCTCCTGCATAAAATCCTCTCAACCCCAACAAATTCTTGTGCCTTACCCTTCCCAGTATCTCCACTTCCACTGCGAATTCCATCTCAGCCTTGGCTGTCATATGCTTCAGTCGTTTCACTGCTATCTGTAACATTGAAAACACTCGTTTTATTATTCTGGTATGTATGAATTTTTAAGGGAAAGAGGGAAAGAAAGCGATGAACAAGATTGCCTCTACGCCTTTATTATTTCGACCCCAGTAGACGCTTCCAAATCCACCCTCGCCGAGCTTGTTGTCATCGTGGAAGTTGTTCGTAGCATGAAGAATCTCCTTGAGTGTGTATATCTCCCACGGGTAATCTCTGCTCTTGTTTATCCTGTAACAGAAAAAGGAAGAAGAAGAAGAAGCAAAAACAATTATCATTGCAACCAAAGTGCTTTAAATTGTCATTTTTCTGCATGCCGTTGTGATAATTCAAAGATCCACCTACTGGCTAGCCTTTGATCTTTGCCTCTTTCATTTCGTTAGATTGAGGACATAAAGAATACAGTTATTTGAAAAAAAAGGAAAAAGAAAAAGAAAAAACTTTGACCATTTGTGCCTTGTTAAAGGACCTAAAATTTAGATAGTGAATGATTTAAGCGAAAACCCAACAGATTAACAAAAGCAGTGAATTCATTGGAAAACCATGTACAAATTAAGTGGTGATGGGGCTGGGAAACAAAGAAATTAAAGGGATTATTGCATCATGCCTAACGGGAGGTCCATCTGCCGTCGCTGATCCACAAAAGCAACAATATGCGCGTAGCATTTGCATTTGAACACAGGTGGGTTGGTGAAGATGGATGGTGTTGATGGTATATATTTCAGGGAATATTTGCAGGAGGGAGGATGGGAGAAAAGCTGGAGAAATGAAAGCTGGATGCTTGAAAAAGTCCTAATATGCAAAAAGACGATCTAGCAAAAGGATCGAAGGGGTTAATTAATCATTAATCATAGCTATTGGGCCCACGTATCTGTTAATGTTTGTCATTGTTGACAATTACTCTTCATTGGAATTATCATTCGTTTATCATTTGGCGGAAGAAATTAATGTGACATAGCAGTATAGCACTGGATTTTTGCCAGATGGTGCTGTCAAACATTCTGCTATTGCAAGAATGTAAGACACTTCGGTTCCGAATTACTAAGAGTTATTACTTCATGTGTTAACCAAAGCCTTAATAATTAGTAAAAATAATTAACTATTAATATATGTAAGAAGTTGAAAATCAGCATCTAAATTTTCATGGAACTTTTTTTGCTAAATGAAACAAGAATTTGTAATACAAAAGTTGTTGCTGTACATTAAAACAATTATATGGCTGAAAAATTTTAGCAATAATAAAATATCGTTGTAAGTTTATTACATATGCCTTAATTTGTTACAAAGAGCATTGATGAGTGATGAAAATAAAAATTTATTGTTGCAAAAGTTTTTTTACAATAAAATTACACAAATAATGGTAAAAATTATTATTGAAAAGAGTGAAAATAATCTTACTAAAGTAATATCATAAAATAAAATAGAAGAATAGAATAAATATAAAACAAAATAATTAACAGTAGAAAATAGATATTTAATTTTGGAAAGATGGATTTAATTGAGAAACCATAGAATTAATGATAATATATATATATACTTACTTAGAAAAAAATTACATTGATTAAGAAATTATTTGATTAATAAATATTCATCTTACTTAAATAAGAATAAAAGTAAGTAAATTATAATAATGCTAGATCTTGATCTTTAAAATAGAGTATTTATTTCTACCGGATAATGTGGAAACTTTAAAATTTTAACTATTGACCATTGGACCGTCTAATGTGGCCTTTCAAACATCCAATGCATCAGAATGATTAATAACGTGTGGGGGTTTACAAAAATTATTTTAGAATGTTATTTTAGTAACATGTGTAGCTTGAATATTTAAAGTTATAGTCAATGAGGATAAAGGTCTAAGGTTAACTGAGGTTGTTGCAAGATTTTAATTTCAGGTTTACACCATGAGATCATGAGATTGAGGAATTACTGAAGTTGTTGTTATTTTCCCTTCGTAGGTCGTCAATCAGGTAGGTAAAAATTATTTTTCTAGATAGATTTATTTTATTAATCTTAAATTTTGGAGCAATGTGATGTACCAAAAATAGAATTAATAAAATTGAGATGATGATGAATTAAGAAATTCAGAGATATCAAAAAATAAATTTTTGATAAATTAAAATTAATGGTGATTCAAAAATTGCATAAATGAGACTTGTAGCAAAGATGAGACTTGTTATAGCATACCATTAATTTTTAGATTAAATGATTTATTTATATTAATTAAAAATGAAATTTAAAGATGCAATTTAATATTATTGAGATGCTAAAAATATTTATGTTAAGCTTATTTGATTTTAATTTTGAAATTGTGATTTTTGGGCCACCATGAAATTATTAAACATATTAAAGTAATTGGGCATTGCAATTAATATTTTATTTTGTATTTAATTTGAGAATTATTTTTATGTGCTTTGGATTAGGGAACTAAAGACAAAATAGCTAAAAATTTTTAGGGTAACCACTTTTCCTCTAAAAGTAACACAAAGAGACAAAATTCCTAAATTGAAACTTTAGGGTAGACAAAATACAAGATTTATGGAATAAATTCAGATTTATTTTCACATGGGGTCAATCTCCCCGAACTTGACCCAGATTAGCCGTATGCATGGGCAGGAACCCACTGTCCTGCATTGTTTCCATAATCATGGTGGGCAGATGGCCACTGTTGATTGTAGATTTATTTTGAAACCCCAAACCAAATTTCAATCATATTTCATCAAATTTTATCAGATTTACTCTATGGAAATCGACCATGGAAATCAAATCCCAAATTTCAATTTCAAAACTCCAAATCCAAATTTCCAAATTCTAGATTTTTATCTTCATTAGCTGCCCAAACCTGAGCCATGATCATCTAATTTAAGCTGCTCAAATTGTTGTCTATAGCTGGCCGAATTTTTAGCTAGCAGCAAATCAGAAAAATCAAGCTATTTGAATGTTGATGTCCACCCAAACGAGGGCCACGACTAAATTTTTAGATGGCAGAAATTAAATCTAGAAACCAGATTGATGTTGCCCAAAATCAACCCCATAGATCAGAGGAAAGACATTATCTTTTTTTTATTTGATGATGTCTAGAATGGGTCCAGCAGCCATACCAGCCACCGACCAAGCTAAACGCTCGCTGCCAGCGCATCCAGCCTAGCAGTAGGTGGGCAACACTAACGGCGGCAGGCAATCGCGGCAAGGGTGGTGCGATGGTAAGAGTTCAACTTGGGTTATTCGGTTCAAGTCAACCCTAACCCTAAACCAAACCCAAGCCCAATCTTAATTTTAAAATATCAACCCTAACTCAAATTCAATAAATCAGATTTGGGTTGAATTTGAGTTATATAACTAAGTAAAAAAATAATTATTTATTTTTAACATTCAAATACAATTAATCCATCACATACTTAAAATTTACATATCAAACATCAAACTAAAATTTCAAATTCAAATAAGATAATAAATTTATTAAGTAGCTAAATAAAATACAAGTTAAAATAAAACTTAATTAGGTCCAAGGAGATTTTAAAAAAGGATATTGAAATAGAGATAAAACTAAGGAGATAAGATCAACTAGAGAAAAACACACTTGTGCTAAAAATAAAGATAGAGCTCATGAGAATGATATGACATCGGTGGGTTATTTGGGTTTCATAGAAGAAATTTAAAAAAAAAAACAATGTAATACGAATTATGAGAAGCAAAAAATGTATAATTTTTAGTTTTGTAAAAAATAATATTCAATTTAAGTGAGTTTCGGATTGGGCTGTCAGTAACCCAAAATCAATCCAAATTAAAATTTGGTTCAAATTAACCCAAATTAGAATTTGGGTTTAAGTTGTCATTGGCACAAACCCTAAAAATTTTTGAGTTGGAATTAGGAGGGTTTAGGTTAACCCAACCCAAATTGCACTCCTATGTGGTGGGGTAGGCAACCCAAATGGGTTCTAGGTGTAGCCATTATGGCTAATTGGGAAGGAAGGTAGTTACCAATTTAGTTAGACTCAAAATTACAAATAGAATTAGATGATCAGATTTGAAATCGATATTATTAAATGTCTGATTTTGATAATTAAATAGTCAATTTGAAGGTTTTTGGGTGTTTTGGATTAGATAGATGGATAATTTTTTTAAAATATGACTAGATCTCCATATTTTGTATAGATATATTTGAAGGGCTTAGATTTTATCCCTTAGATGATTGATTTAGTTCACTAGATCAGTCACTAAATGTTTAGATTCTCTACTCCAATGTAATTCTTTTGATTAATGGGTCAGATGATGAGTAAACTAAAAAAAATATTGAGATTTTGAAATGGATGATTTAGATTATCTGTCCGTATGACCTATTGAATTTTTAATATTGATAACTTGATTTTTATATTTTTCATATAGTACTAATCAGAGTTGAGAAAAAAATCAAGGGGGGGAGTATTGAAAATCTTTGTGGTAAATTAAAGAAATTATTTTTAAATTTTTATTTACTCTTTCCCCATTTTAAAATTAATTGTAATAAGTTGTATGGACAATGTATTCAAACTTGATGTATTAAATTAATTATAAAATAAAGTGGGGTATTTTAGTTCATCTTGTGCATGACTTTTATTATATTGTGTTTTATCTAAGGCATAATAGATCTTGGGATTAATCACACTCAGACCTATAATACAACAAAATTTGTTATTCTAAGCTTGGGTAGTGATTGATAAGAAATTACTTTGATTAAGAAATATTCCTCTTACTTAAATAAAAATAAAAGTGAGTAAATATTTTATTGTATAATGGTCAATTTATTGTGCAGTCTTCGTATTCTACCAATTTAAAAAGGTCCCCTCAGTTGCTCACCGGATTGATAGCCCAATTTCATTTTGGAATTCTGAAATAAGATGATAATTAACATACTTCATGTTATCACAACATGACATATGTTCAGGATTTCACAATTGGTCCAATCAAAAGAATCAAAAATCAATACCCTGTAATAGGGAGAAAATTCCACAGAGGACCTTCTAGAGAAACTATAAGAAATTACTAGTAAAAATTAGACAGATACTGAAGATAGGGGCGCATCTCCAAGGACAAAAATTTCTTGCTATCACTTGGGACCAAGTGCAGACAAGATGGGGATGAACCCTCCCTAAGATATAATGATCAAAGGAATATAGGGAGTCAACCTTCCCTGATTAGGACCTTAAGATTTGCAAATCTAAAAAACCATTCACCCTTTTATAAAGTTGATATTGTATATTTAAATACGGCATTCTTCGAAATTTTAATCACAAGTTTTAATTTCTAATTCCTTGTTAATTTTAAACTAAATAGGCAGTTTGGCAATCTGTTACATTAAAAGTGGTTGGATAGCAACTTCCTGCCATTACATCATTGGATATTTGGATATTGTCTCCACTTGATTTTTCACGAATGCATATGCTCAAACACGCCATCAATCAAATGCACGCGTTCAACCTGAACTAATCAAGTTGACCCAAATCATGGGCTCATTCCCTTGTGTTGTCTTTGGAAGAATTTAGAACGAGCTTAAATATTTTCAAAACAATTTTTTTTAAGTAGCATACTTGGCAGCGACTAATGCCGTTTTATTTGATGATGCGCAAGGTCGACCGGCCTCTTTGAATGTTGATACTCTGGCGGTATGTGATTCTGGGTACTCGACCACCGAGAAAATGGTTATCATGGCTTCTGTCAACTCGGATTAAGCCGTCCAAATTGGACCTTGCATGCATCCGTCACGTCAATTAAAGTTCGAACACTTGAAATTGAACCCTTGATTGGCGCCGAACTCAAATCAACTTTGGAACTTCACGGCAACTTTTAATACCAGCTATTCAATATTTCCCAATTGACTCAACCAAAAATTCGCATAATAGTGCAGCTTTTCGTTTCTCATCCATATCGGAGACAGCTAAATTCTGAACTGCTTTGTGCTAACTGCATGATTCTTTTGGCGCCAGTGTATCAACCGTCAGGTTAATGTGAAAGACCTCAGGTTCTGTTTTATTTTATTATTGTATGGATTTCTCCTCCATCGGCCCATTCAATGACGTGGACATCAAACCATCCTTCGGTACATTGAATGACATGATACAAGGGCAGAGTCTACAATCATCACTGTGACCAACCTAAGTCACATATCCTAAGGTGCCCAGCATTTTTAGCAGACGATGAATCAAAGTCAATCATATCTCCACAAAACACTAGCAACGGTGAATGATCGCCTTCTGACAATGAAATGGACGGCTAGGATGGCATTATTCAATGGAAGCGATGCCAATGGAGCTAACATTATAATTATCCGAGGGAATGTGCTGATCTTCGGTTGGACCGAAATTTGGATGGTTAATATCGATACACCTCTGTGCGGGAGTTGGAACGCGGATGCACGACGAATCATAGTCTGCCAGTGTACAAAAGGCCTTTGAATAATTTTAAACAAAACGGCACAGGCTGCCAAGTGGGTTCATTTACATTTGGCTGTCCAATTGAATGATATGATATTCTGACGCATTCGGATATTCTAACAAGAAATTTGGAGAAAGCATAGAAGAGTAACAGGGTTTCCAAACATAGCTATCAATGTAAATGCCATAGCCGTCGAGGTAAGATGATGATTTTTGTCGTACCGGTTGCGTTTTGGCGCAATGGTGATGTAACCTCTCTTTCAAGGCAAACTCATTTCTAAGTTGCAGCAGAAGAAACAGTTTTTATTCTCCTTTTTAGTGCGCTTTTAGAATAGTTTACCTAAGTAGATGACAAAATAAGAAAAGAATTCATTCTGAAATGAGACGAATTTTGAAGCCCATCTATGTTTTTAGTTAAGATGATTTTTTTGGATTTTACTGAAACATATGGCAGTAAGCATAATGAATCAAATTCTAATAAAACTTGCCCATGAAATGAATAACCAGTCGTGCGACTTTCTACGCATCCAAACAACCTATAGATAAACAATACTTCCGAAATCCAGAAGATTGATATGCATCTGACTTCTGGAGATGAATCAACAGGAAACTCAGCTCATGAGGCCATATTTCATCCGCCCCAGTCAATTCAATGGCTCAACGGACTTATATATATATATTTGCAAGGTGGATTATTTCAAATTCATAACCTTAATACTCTTTGATGTCATAAAAGTGTACCACAAGATACCTGAGTGCCAAATTCACGAACACCCTCAAAAAGATATAATTCTCAGGCATAAACCTTGTTTAGGCGTGAGATTACTTGTTAGTGTACATTTGGTTGCACTTCAAGTTTCTATCATCATCCCCATCATCAAAAGTTGTTTCACACCTAATCAGCCCAGCTATAAAAATACTATTTTGGTAATTCCTAATGATATTGAGTAATGTTCTCATTATACCAAGTACATTTATATATTTCCTAATCATCTCCAAGATAGTTCTTAATGACAAAAATAGAGGTTATACCGGCGATTCCCAAACGACCAATCAGATCAGTTCCCTGGGAGAGTCGAAATGTGCTTTGGATTAGTGCTTTTCAGCTGTGATTCCAAGTATGCAAATGATATTAAAACTTAACGTCTAATCATAATTTGCAAACATACGTACAAGAGACAGATTTGTTCTTACTCTAACATGTTACGAGTCAAGATTAAAACAATCCAGCTTCTCATTATTCTATTCTAAGAAATCCAAAGTGAAGGCCAAAACTCTCCGTCAGCCATGTTATTTAGCACCTTAGCTGCGTTTTTTCCTGCGTTTGTTAATGACTTATCCGGCTAAATCAAATAAAAAAAATTACTCCAATTTGCGTAACTCAGATGCACAGACTCTTAATTTTCGTTCTATCACTTGTTTTTTCGCTCCTTGAATTGCAGATGATCGGATAAGGATGCTAAGGGTGCGGCGTTTGTCTCATCCAAAGCCGATACAGCATGGGAAGGGCTGCTGCGCGGTCAATTTCCGGCCATGGTTGTCCACGGTATCAGGAAACGAGCCGATTGTCCCATACAGGATTCAATACTTTGACTGCCGGGGCTTTGAGCATGTCATGAATTCATAAGTCCACATCCGCCGCGTGTTGACGAAATTTTAGGTTAATTAGAGTTAAGGGGGGAAAACTCAGATGGGTAGGTATTTTGGTTGAAAATTTCAGCCCTAGAAGTAGACTTGGGCCATATTAGATTTAATATTATTAAAGAGAGCATAAAAATAGACAAAGGTCAAATGTAAGACAAGGAAGGAAAATAACTTTATCAATTAGAAAAATAAAAATAAATATAGATCAGTGTCACGCTAGATAAAGGACTTTTCCTGCTCTTTACCCCAAACCAACACTCATGTGAAATCCAAAGAAAATAAGAGAAATTTACTTCGTCCACAACGCAAGCTAACACCAAAAAAGCAGCTTAATCCACGTAAACACAGAAACGAAGATCTTGGATGACAAACCTTAACCTAATTAATTCAGCGCTCTGTTTGAATGTCAACAAGATGATAGTTTATGTACCTATCGCAATTTGCGTGCCTTGCCAAAGCACGATATTCGGTTAAGTTAGTTCAAGGAATTTCTCTGACCTGTGTGACGCAGTTCTGTGGGTGCACCCAAACATGGCCCAAGGGATGGAATTGGTGTAGATGTGTAATCTCCAATCTCAAACGTGCTCCGACGCACCTTGCCATTTCGCACCTCTTTGCAATGCATCTTGTTCCTGTTACACTCCACCCCATTCTCCTTCATTATAACACAGACATCAGCATAAATGGAAATTTTTACTTGAACATTCACATACCAGTACAGGTTTTCTTCAGCCAATAGGCTGTTTGTGTGGAGCATGTCAACACTTCAAGCGGTACAAAGGAATCATTCTAGTGTGTTAAATGGGCTTAAACCAAAAGAAAGGACCGAGTTTTTCAAACGTGTCCAACTTCCTTGACATGGGTTAGACTTCCACACCATGGTGACTTTTTGTGTTTGGTTAGTACCATCTCCACAAAAGCCCGCTACTAAGAAATGGGCCCCGCCGGATTGTAAAATCCACTTCTGCTTGCCATGTTGATTTGGTGACAAAGAACTATTTAAAGATCCACAATGACTTGTTATAAGAGGTTAAGGAGTGAATATGATGAAGCAAGATATATGAAATTTTAGCAAGAAAAGATATATGAAATTTTGGCAAGAAAAGTTATATGAAATTAAAAAAATAAATTAATAACTAGTTAACCAAGATCCACGATAACTTGTTGTAAGAGGTTAAGGTCCTTAAGGAGTGAATCTGATGCAGCAAGATATACAAAATTAAAAAGCAATTGGCCCATGCAGGTCTCGAACCTGCGACCTTCGCGTTATTAGCACGACGCTCTAACCAACTGAGCTAATAGGCCAGACATTAGAAGAATTTTACATATTTTAATATACTTAATACTTCTAGCCAAATCGCATCTTAAAATTGGAGTCCTACTAATGCAAGTTCTCAGACCGAGTGGATGTCATCTTATATTTACTTGACGACCCTATTGATCCAACATCTTGGGTTTGGAAATTGAGCATGGAGTTGACCCGTTCTTCCCACCCAATGCTGTCAAGGTAACTCAGGAAATCAATCTAAACAACGAGGCCAAAATAAGAGAACAAAAAAAAAAAAAAGGTAGCAGGCCCGAACAATATTGAGAAAAAATCTGCAAGGCTTACATCAATCATTTGTCCTTTGACCTTCATTCCGTTCCATGGGGGACATATTCATTTAAATCCGTGAATTGACCCATCAAATCATTTGTTTCTGTCGCCCAGGTCAATTATCCAACCCATCAAATCATTTGTTTCTGGTAGTCCCCCAAGTAAATTATCCAACCCATCCAATCAGCCAGCTCCAACCGCCGATCCCACCATTATTACGAGAAGCTTGCTATTGAAACAATGTTTTCAAGGAGTTGAACTCGTGTAGCAATTGATGCATTTGAACAGGCAGGTCGAGAGAGCTAACTCCACCGGTTCAAGCCCTTAAAAATTATTTTACGTAAATTTGTATAACAAAACGTATATTTATTCTTTGAATATCTTTTGGTCATTAGTTGTAACACCTAATCCAATAAATCATAGCGTCGAGTCCAAATACAATAACCAGGCAATGATCAGCTTGTTACCAGGGCCTTGTCGATTTCTTTTCTATAATCGAGTTCGTCGGATAGCACAGAACAATCTTCCAAAAATCTCATGTTCTGCATTACTTCTGGTGTTGCTGGAGTAAGCAAACCGGAATTGCAAGGCAGAAGTAAGCTTTGCAGGCCGAAGGCTAAGCCAGGAAATTGACTTTTTTATAGGCATGGACAATTTGGATTTGTAATTTTGATTGGTTGGGTCAATACCGAACACGCACTAATGGAGAGGTCGATGCGCACCATGATTTTTATAGCCATTAATAAATGTCATATCTCCACATCAGTATAGGAATGTTGCTGGCTGTATATGCATGTCTCGCAAGCCATGTATTTATATATGTATTTGAACATGGTAGACAAGTTGGACGTTTCTCAGGCCATTTTAGATGGGTGTAAAAGGAAGTGTAATATTTTATTATCTTTTTATATCTTTTTTTATACTGTGATCACTGTTTGGGTTGTCCTTATACGAGGTGTTGATATAACTCTCCCTCCAAGACTGAAAAAGGATTAGAGGATGTGTGGTTCATCCCGGCGTAAACACTCTTATGCTCAAATAAGTAGGGTAAACACTCAAGTAAGTAAGCAGAGTAATCGCAAGAAGAGTAAGTAAATGGGGACCACGCCATACATGCAGGGCTCGGCGGTGCTGTAGTGTTCATGGCGTGACTTGTACAAGAAATGCCAAGTTCCCACCAGAAGGCACTTTATCCAAAAAGTGTGCGGATAAACAGAGACGCGTATGTACCTCTCTCTACACATGCGTATCTTTTTTGTAGCCCGCGGACTACCATATAAGAGTCTCGGCACGCTCACGTGTTCCGTTCGGTCTCCTGATAAAACCCCCAGCCCTTTGGGATGGGCTGCATAGTTTTTGTCGTTGGACTCTTATCCGAATAAATTAAAACATGACGTGAACCGTTGGGTATGTGATGCCCACCGAGTGATCACAGCCTTTGGTGGAATTAGTAGATGGCTACTTGCTAACCACGTGTCGAGGCCTACCCACCTACGACTGGCATGTTTGTCTCGCCGTAGAAAAAAATGTGATAAAACTTCGGCATGCATTCGCTCGAGGACGGTACAGCAAAAGGTGGACCACTTTAAAAAATTGGTATCCAATATTTTATTAGTGGAAAATGAAAGACAAACTCACTGGGCCCACAAACATAACTTGGTGGGCCCCACATGGACCATCCTGCACTCTTTTGCCTGGGTACTCGGCTGGGACGTGGAAATGGTGAGATCCGCGAAGTCACGACGAGGTTGGGTCGCTCGGCCGACAGCGGGTGGTGGGAGCGGGAGGGACTTGGAAAGGCCGCCAACACATGAATCTCAGTTTTTCCCCGATGACGCGTGAAAAACGGGAAAAGCGTCACGCCTTCCCATGCACAGATGTCAAAGCGACGTACAAAGAAAGTCAATCGTGCAAGGACGTCATGTCTCAGCCTCATGGTCGTGGGTGCTTACCAAGGACATCCCGAGTCTTTCCTACTCGCCCTCATGACCATTGGTCTATTGCCGCCCTTGTCCAGTCAGTTCATTGAAGAGAGTCAAAGCTACGGTATTGTACACGCGCTGGCGCCCAACTATTCTAGGCCACTTCCCTTCCTGCGCCATTTTCATGCCGTCTGCTACGTGGATGGCACCAAAGTCAGACCCGTAGATGACATGAAACGCAACAAGTAAAATTACACATTTGTGCCTTTGAAATTTACTTAAAGCACTTAGTTTGTGCGTTTTTAAGTTTTCAAATATAAAGTGTAAGGTTTTCAAGCATCTGCGTAAATGCCCATATCTAAGGCGTCTCTTTTCTCTTGCAACATTATTAATTTTTTTTTTTTTACTGGGAGACGTAAATACATCCTAACATGGAAAAAAAGAACTCAAAAATCTATCAAATCCCCTATTAACCGCGTCTTTCGTCTTTCTTCCCATTCAATCTTCCTCTCCACATGCACCAAGTTCTCCACCGAGCCCTCCAAGCCCTCTTCCCAATTCTAGCCATCTCTACAAATCCACTCAGAAGAACCACGCTCTACCCCTACCCCATTAAACATTCAATTCGCTGTCACTCGCATGCTCCGCGACGCATTCGTTTTCTCCCGCAAAATTCCATACTCATGTAAAACCATGATTCATGATTCCTGTGAAAATCGATGCGGCCAACCGTAGGATTCAGGATTCACTTCGACGGCTGATAATTGCGAATGGAGTTTGCGACTTCACGTTTCACGGTCACAGAGTGGGAATTTTCAAGTAATTTATAATTTTGTTAACTCCGATCAGTCACGAGACTGAAACCTGCCAGACTCGCTGAAAAAAACGGAGAAAAATGCAAGAACCTCGATGTGGTTTGTCCGTAACATGGGGCTAGGCCCTGCCCATGTGAAGTACACCAAACTTCATGATCATTTTTTTTATTTATATAAAAATTAGTCAGATTAAAAAAACTCATTTGAGTTATTAACATATATTTACACAATCTTATGAGTTAAGACTTTTTTGTGGATTTATATTTACTGCAGCTTACAAAGCTATTCGATCAAGGTATTTTATAAAATTAGATATAAAAAGAAGTCCGAAGACCAGCTTAAACTTACAAAAATATTAAAAAGAATGAAAATAACGAAGCTTTACAATAGAATTGATTAATTTAATTTAATTTCTCATATAGCATGCCCTTAATTTGATTTTTACAAAAAATCTTTATATATATAGAATAGTATTTAAAATCTTTTAAATGGTTAGATAAAGCCGGAAAAAAGCAGGCATCAATTCGACGAACCGGACATTGCGTTGCCAACGAAGTGCGTTAACACTTTTTTATGAAAAGTGCGACGTCCAATCATACACAAGACTCTTCTGTTCTTCAGGGGTGAAGAAGGTGATGGCAATCAAACGATACGAAGGGAATGTGGATTGAAAGTTTTTTTGTTTTTTTTAGTGATTTTAATAACAGAGTCATAAAAAGAATGAAGAAAAAAAAACTGCCTTTAACTATTCGCTATATTCGTAAAAAGAAAACATTAAGCCACAAAAATACGCAATCCATATTTCGAGTAATTCGTGGATTTTGATTAGACGATGCTCATCTTCGATGGCTTTTATTATAGAAGGTTGTTGCAAATCTTCCTCGGTCACTGTTCAAGTCATCAGCTTGCCGCACGAAGTCCACTCAATCGTCAGCGCACCGCGTCCCATTTTTAGAAATTGAAGCCCCCTCAAACTTCAACTCAAAAGACAAAGCGCTGTTCCAAAACCAGAGCCTGGATTAGGTGGGCATGCGTCTCACCCTTGAAAGTTCCAGAACTTTTATTAATGGCCAATTCTAAAGAGAGAGGGTCAAAAATCTTCCCCGTCACCATCACGGATCGCCCACCTTGACATTTTCTTCCTGTTGCATGGGACCACATCCTCTGTCTTTGTCTCGACTGTCCATTCCCGGGAACAGCTGCTGTGCGTCTAGGATGTCTTTGTGTAGACTGGGATCGAGGCGACATCCCTTCGCCAGGTAGGCCTACTTTGTTATGAAAATTTAGAGTTGTTAAAACGCTGGCCCACGCCAGTCCAAAGTCCTGTCTTTGGCAACAAATACAGCTGGCTTGTATTGGTTGCAGAGCGAAAGAGGATCAGGTAAGCTGCATTTTAGTGCCTCCCACCACCTGTGGCACAAATGGATCTGGAGTACCTAAATCATTTGTAGTCGCACTTCTGAGCAGTCATTTACAATTTATCGGATGCTGCCTCAAAATTGGGTGCGCAAAGGCGGCGCATGGAGTATCTGTTTATTATAAAAGATAAGGTAGACTTATTAATTACTATAAATAATTAAGGATAGATAGAAATAGAACAAGAGAAACAAAAAGAAAATTTTTATATTCTATATAATATTTTCTCAAATTTTGCAGTGTCCACTATGCTGACATTATCACATTAAGAACCGAGGCCCTGGAAAATAGGTCAAAAAGAGGAGGAAAGAAATGAATCTTAAAAAAGGTAAAATAGAGAATAATATAACCTATGATATAGAGTACTTATTAGAAATAAAGTGACTAGAGGCATAATTAGCAACTTGAAATGGAGTGAAATTTCTAAACAATCCTATTTCCAAATGATCCATTAGACATAAAAATCATAGTTTTCTTATAATTATTATCCATAATTTTAATTGTTATTCCTATGTATTATATAACCTTGCAGGCTTTTTGTAACTGAAATCATTACCTGTGTCGCCAACATCGTTTTCTATACTTTTCATTCTACCCACCTCATTAAATAAAATAATTAGGCATTTTCTATGAAAATATGGAAGATAGCAATTAGAAATCTAAATAATAAAAAAAAGATAAATTTATTGGATAATGAAAGCACCGCACGTTAATACAGCGATTACCAAACGCCACCTGAGCAGTTAGCTAGCCGTCCGTTGCACGGCTGGGATAGCCTGCAGCGGTCATATTCAAGAATCGCGCACATTGCTGAGCAGGAATCGGGCTCCCCGTTCATCAATGCAATTGGATGATGGGAATTATTCAAGCAATCCGACATGAGGGTTAAAGTCCGTGAACCCTATTAAAATACATGGACGGAAACATTGCGTCGCAATCAGGACGCATTTCAAGAGAAGCAAGTCAGGTGAAGAGAGGACGGTGGACCATTTATTCCATGGTAGAATCCAATGCTCAATTGCGGATACAGTGCACCATTCTGGTCGAGACGCTATATTTCAGTGCACCTGGAAAAGCTGTTTCACCCGTTTTGAATTCACGGGAAGATTTTAACCTTTCCGTAAATTCCCATGTTTTCTAGTCCATTATGAATTTGACAATTGTCACTCGAAAGATAGACCAATAATGGTCTACTATCATAAAATACTCTTAAATAAAATTAACACAAACCTCGATTTAGTTATGGATAGTCCATCAATAGAAAAGGCCATTATGAAAGATACGAATGTTTAAATGCCAGTCTGTGAGTCCCACAAACAAAAAAGAAATTTTTCGACATATTCATATCTACTCTTAAATGATGTTAGTGTTGTAATCCACATGACTATTGTGTCGAAATGATTTTTAAATTATTAGTTGGGTAGATGAAATTAAAAATAATGGCCGGCAAAAATCTTGTTAAAGATATCATAGTGAGCTAGAATACAACGCCCTTACACAAATATTAAGAATTTAAAGTGCCTTCAATCACCGAGAAAGTGTAACTCGAAGAGTGACGTGTCCGGTTTTTTATACACTGATACTTGATAGTTGGGAATTAGCGTATATGAACTGCTGCATGGAAGAAGACAGC
>JAYJMB010001867.1:0-16041 GCA_036873735.1 Pouteria campechiana
CTCTCTCTCTCTCTCTCTCTCTCTCTCTCTCTCTCTCTCTCTCTCTCTCTCTCTCTCTCTCTCTCTCTCTCTGTTGTGTGTGTGTGTGTGTGTGTGTTTGTTTTCGTATGTGGTTATTTTACTGTCTCAGTCATTTGCTTGAGAAGTTGATTAGTGTCCTCATCAGCAAAACCAACCCAAGTCAGCATCATGATTATGTGAAAAACTCTTGGTTTTGCTTGGAAGTTAATAGACCATCACCAGGCTAGAAATCTAGAGAGACTAGGAAAGGATGCAACAGTAAAAGAGAAGTTAAAACACCCGATTGTCAGATTGCCGGGATTTTGGGGGTATTTTTAGGCTTCTTTTCATCCCAGATTCCCAGATACTTCCAGCCAAGAGAGGGAGCAGTTGGTCAGGGATATTTCCTCTGTGATTCTTTCATTATCTAACATTACACTGATTTTGTTCAATGGATGCGGATCAATCTTTCCTAGTAGGTTAAAATCCAAAAACTGTCAGCAATTTGCAATTTCTTTTGTTTCCCTTGTTCCTGTTCCATGTTTCATAGCAAAATATCAATATCAAGAGTTCCACTAATTTTAGTCAGTGCCTTGCCTGCCTTTAAATTTTGAGTGCATTCTTCCATCTTATCCCAAAGCAAAGTCAATGTGTTCATATATCTGATACATGTGAATTTGGCATTTGCCCTTGGCAGCTTTCAACTTCAGTGCCTCGCAACACGACGTCGCTGAAGTAACAAAGGCAGAGTATGATGCCTGCACATCCAATAAACCCATTGGTTCAATTATCACCACAAACCCAGCAAACGTCACGCTCAGCTCCACCGGCAACCACTACTACCTTTGCACCTTCTCCGGCCATTGCAACGCAGGCCAGAAGCTAGCTGTTAATGTTGCGTCTTCAAGCACTGCTGCCCCTTCATCCGCACCATCTGTTTCTCCTAGCGCATCGCCCACACCCAGAATTTCTCCGTCAAACCCTTCACCAGCACCTGCAGTTCCTGGCTCAAGCCCGTCGCCAGCACCAACAGTTTCTACTCCTTCGCCATCACCTACAGCAGGGGTTTCTCCTGGCCCTGCACCCACACCCACAGCGTCTTCTGGCCCCTCACCCTCTCCCACGGCTTCTTCTGGCCCTTCCCAATCACCAGCACCACCTTCCAGCAGCCCTTCATCCCCACCCACAGTTCCATCCAGCGGTTCACCCCCTCCTGCAAATTCAAATGGCCCTTCCTCTTCCCCACCCACAGTTCCAACCAGCGGTTCACCCCCAGCCACAACGGAATCGCCCCCACCGCCCAGCTCTGCTTTCTCTCTTAGGAGCAGCTCCAGAGCCACGGCATTCTCCATTGCCATCCTGTTTACCTTCTTCATTTAGATAAACCATTTATACTCTCCCTAAGATCAAGCGACAACTGCCAATTTTTGTGTACTGGGAAGATCTTCTCATAACAGCGGCGTCTATATTGGCATATAGACATATGATTTGTTTGTAGGCTTCATTTCCATAGGACAATAATGTTGTTTTGTAATTAGCTGAGTGCATAGATGGATCATTCTCCGAGGTTTGTTCTTCTTATGCAACATGGACCCAAACCCACTGTCTAATATTTTGATTTCTGCTAGAAAAGAGTGGTACTTTCTATTGCCTATATCATAACATACTAACAGTAAGAAGGAGATTTGACAAGTGAGTAATAACATACACATGATCTTCTAGCACACCACTACAAATATGGAGCTTCAATAGTCATGCATACACACGGTCCTTTTGCTGATTTCAGATCTACAACTAAAATATGAAGCTAATTTCAAAGAGAAGACCAGTAAAATCTGCAAAAGTAACGTATCAAGTAAACAATCGCAACAGGATCACATGAATTTTCACCTAATCCTTAGCAGGATGAACTTCGTCGATTACCTTTCTCCATCCAGAGAAAGAAAAGAGAAAACAAGCACCCTACAACAAAACCAGCAGTGATTCATCCATCACTAGCTGGCAATAGTCAAATCTCTCCCTAGTGTTGCAATGACAGCAAAATGAAATAATGAGAACTAAACCCAAACAATAGGCTTAAGACCTCTTGACAGCATTTTGATGCCCCAATTCCTGAAGTACCACAATAGATTCAGCAATGGGGCATTGGCGTTAAAGGCTGAAACTATAGAAGTTAGTGATATGCTGCCACGGAATCCATGAATAAGCAACAACAATCACACCAGCAATCATAAGAGTATGCCCTTGCCCATATAGACCAGTTCATTATCTCAATGGATCTAAAAGTTCTCAGAAAAGGATGCCGAATCAGGGATAAACTTCCAACCAAGAATCTAACTCTTCCAAAACCCTCCCTTATTTGATTTTATATTTATTACCCATAACAATTTTATTTTTTTTCTTGTTACCCATAACAATTTTATTTTTTTTCTTGTTACCCATAACAATTTTATTTTTTTTCTATGTCATAATTTATATGTTCCATCATCATTCCCATCATTCTTTCATAAAAGGCTATATATTTTGTCTTTATGTTCACATTATCTTCACTCCAGTTGACATCATTTACTCCCTAGTTTCAAAATCCTTTTCTTTTAACCCTAATTCAAACACTCCCTTAGATTCATGATCTTCACTCTCGCAACTGGTCTAATGTTTGATTATCAGAAATGCAATGCAGATTCCTAAGTTGTACGTAATCACAACCATGTGTGATGTGTCAATATTATGTCGTTACCCACCAGCAACCAACATGGTTGGGTTGTTAAAACAACAGGTCTTCTGACTGCTACACCAACCCACCTCACTGTTATTGCTTCAAACTAAAAGTAATAATAATAATAATAATAATAAGGGATTTTTTGCCAGGCAGCACTCGCTGACTACAGCCTCAGCCACAATCTCATGAGTTTGATACAGAATGCTAGTTTTTAAGACATTCTGATAAGCAAACAAGTGAATAATAATATCCACATAAACTAAATGTTTGTGAGCAATGAGTGAAACCGTTGAAAAAAATAAAAAGAAACACGGAAAGAAGGAAAGATTGGTCGCAGCATCATTCTGGCATGAGTAGGCTTGTTCAACTCAGCAACTTCTGAAATTGGGAGTTTCATTGATATTTTACAAAAGCATGTTTAAGTGGAAGCTGACAAGCAAGCAAGAGGAAGCATTATCTTGACGCCAGATTCTAGAGTTTTTGCCTGTCTGAATCTGGATCTATTTCAAGGCCATATCAACTGCCAAATCCAAGCAAGATTTTCGATATGACAAGTAAAAGGAGATGTAGAAGGGGGGATGACACATCATAGCAAAAATGACTATGGTGGAATTTGATCAAGGCCAGGAATCCTTGCTACTGTAAAGTAATTTTGCGGGAAAAAAACAATCAAAATGGCAACCCAAATACTGTAACCAAGCTATCTTTATGGGGCGTTTTACATCAAAGCAGAAATGACTGAAGACTTGATCAAGGCCAGGAACCAACAGTGCAGTGAAGCAATTTTGTGAGAAAAAACAACAAATTGATAACCCAAATGATGTCACTAAACTATGATAACCCAAATGATGTCACTAAACTATCTTTTTAAAACAGGACCTCAGAATTCTCTCTTTTCTACTCTTGAAAGGAAATGGAAGCTTCTCTTAAAAACGGGTGAAAATTTATGTCAATAAGACAAAAATGATGTTAACAAAGTAAATAAAAATAAAATAAACAAAATTTCTAGTAGAAAAGGTTGATAATAAAAAAATATATATGTAAAAAATTTAAAAAGTAGAATCGTTAAGATAGCTACATCTCATATCAAATAAATGGAAGGGGAGGAAATTTTCATTTCCTAGAGAAAACAGAAATTCTCCTAAGCCTAATTGGTTAGATGAAAATGAAAAAATTTCTCATAACATGTATCTAATCTAACAACCTCACTTTTTTCATTCATTATCTATCATTTCTCCCAAAACAATTTATATTTTTTATTTTTATTCATTTTATAATTAACATCATCTCACATATTGCTAACATCGTCTTTTAACTTCTCCGCCTAACCAACCAGACAAAAACCTCTAAAGAAAGTTTGACAACAACAATTGAGGTATCACACAGAAGAGATGTGGGGCATGCTGCAGCTTCAAAAGCCTATATTACAATTTCTAAACTACTACGTTACCATGTTGGCCTGGCAATTAATGGATAATGTAACTTTAACTAGTCATTTGAAATCCCTTTTATTGAAAAAATCGCCTTGGGGAACTATTAAGAGTTTCATTATCCACCTGATTCTGCAGTTTTTTGCTCTATTTCCCCTGTGCCATTAAGGAACATTCCAAGGAGAACCATAAACGTGGATTTAATGATGGAAGCTTGAAAACCGTCAGAAATGAAAATGCCACAGACATCGTTTGACCCACCAAAACTAACCGCATTTCAGCTGTTTGAACCAAAGCAGCAGAACTGATCTCTGAAGACCAAGAATCTTAAGCATCATGTCATAAGCAATATGAATAATACGTCATTTCATTTCAAGATAAAAACTCTTATTACGAGGCACTTGATCCATTAAACTTGTTTATAATTGAAGTGGCAATGAAATCAGAGATTTTTACAGTCACCCAAATCTTTCCAATGCTAATTCAGTAGTCTGCGGCTGTCCAAGGTTTGAAAAATGTGTTAATAGTAGACTTCCCAAGAGGACAGCTCATTTAACTTCACTCAAACAAACAAGTTGAACAGACTTAAGAGGAAAAGTTACATCTTCTAGGTGGGTAATCCAATTCATTCTACGGCAAAAAGGTTTCAGCTCACAAAGTTGACTCAGTTTAAGTAGGTTGTAAACTGTGGGCATCTCAAATACATGCTTACTCACCTGTTCATAACAAAGAACTTGAACTTCATACAAACTTAAGCAGCTATTTACACTTTGTGACTGTTTAGTAACAAACACAAGAAGTTCACTAAGAAGGCTAGCAGATGAACTTCTTCAAAAAGACGTCTCAAGATACAAGAGAAGATGCATTACTAGGGAATTCATAAGATCATAACCACCCATCATCTACCAAAACCTGGCCTGCTGAAAGCTTCACCATCCACAAAAACAACTAGAAACTATTAGAAAGAGCCTTGCATTTCTTAACTAATGTATTGAAATTCAGGTCTACCCTCTTGGAACTCCATTTAATCGACTGTCCCTCCAAGCTTCAGAATATTCACCAGGAAAGAAACATAACCCTTGCTTCCTCTGTGGCAACAAGGATGCATCATCAAAGTGACCACCTTTTGGATCACAGAACTTGTTCTGAGAACAGCCACCCACAACTTCAACAACTGAATTGTCATCTGCTTTCAGACATGGGGTTAGCAGGGGCCCCAGTCGCAACGATAGGTCACATTCCAAAGGTGGATCATCGAACATGCCCCCAATATTCTCAATCCCGCTGGAGGGCCTATTTGAAACATCTAAGGCATTACAGTAACCAATGATGTTCAGCAAACGACCTGACTTAGCCTCCTCTGTAGGGTGGACAAGTGGTGAACCCAGCTTATTTGCAACACAGTTTGAACCATGTTGATAAGATACAGCTAATCCTGATTCAGCTGTTGGATGTTCGCAGCTACAATATATGGGATACGTGCTTTCCAATCTCAATGAGGGATCTGTTTGAAGTGATGATTTATCTTTGCAAGAGAGAGGAAACTTCTCAGGCGAAGAGAATTCACACGAAGACATGGGTGGTACAGGCCTCCACTCGCAAGGCACAGGTTTATCCAGTATAACAGCATTGCCAGAGTCCAAACCTAACTGGATTTTACTTACATTTGTTGGTATTAAAAGGGATGAGTAATAAGATTCAAATTCAGGACTGGAATAGGGATTGGGGACTCTACAGTGAGGAGGAAGTAAACAGGAGGATCCATCATATGCTGCAATCTCAAAGCATTTACGAGCACCTGACATTTCAGTTGTTGTTTCTTGTGTGGCTGGAGCAAGATATCTTGGAGTATTATGCCTTTGATTTCTTGAAGCCCTTCTCGGCATGCAACCCAGATTAAGAGCAGCTGAAGAAGAAATGGAAACAAAGAAGGATAAATTGCAAATCTTTCCCCAAGTACAAACAAGGTAAGTATGTAAAATGGGTGTCAGATAGTATTAGTCAGACAAGTAGGGGGCAACCCAATAACTGCAATCAACCATAGAGTTATTTCAGTGAGAGACTTGAGATCAGTGTTATTGGAACTAGACCGTACCGGCCAGTCGAACCTGTTCGACCATGAACAGGTCAATTAACAGGTTCAGTTCAATAGTAGAATTTTTTTTATTTTGATATTATTAATAGAATAGAAGATGTATTAAATTAATATAGTATTATAACAAAAGATCCATATATTTAGATTAATTTTTATGGTTTAGATTTTTCAAAATCATAGTGTATATATATATATATCATTTTTCTAAAAAAAAAAAAAAAACGACTCATCCAGGTGAACCATGGTCAAACCGTGAACCTGACACCGATCGCTTCAATCATAGGTCCGCTTCTGATAACAGTGCTTGAGATAACTTGTACTTCTTTTGGTGTGTGCACATGTTAGCTCTTTTTGGCCACAGCACTAACCACCAGACAAGCCCACATTTTCATAGGCTTCTAACAATAGGCAAAAATTAAAGACGCCATCAGCAAGGGTCTCAAATGCAAGATCTGGCAATTTAATTACAAAATCCATTGTCAAACCCTTCATCCCTTTTTTTCCCATAAGAAGATTAACGAGTGGAAGGACGAAATGAAGACTCGAAAAGCCCATTCCAGGAACAAAAGTAGCACTAAAGGAGGAAGACCGAGGTACCTTCAATACATGGTTGCAAAAGGTTTCCACTTTCAGTGCTCTCATCTCTCCGAATTATTGTGTCGATGGCATCATTGGTCCGCTCCCAAAGCGTTTTAAGGTCCATGTACTCAGCCTACAGTCAAAAAATGAATTGAAAATAAATGAGTGAACGAAAACCAGGCAGAGTTGGGTAGGACTACTATTCTAGTAGATGCCAACAAGTCCTCCGCAAAATCTGTGTGTCAATCCAGACCGTTCTGAATCTTCTGATTGCAGCCCTTGAACCTATTCTCCAACGATCACCAACACCCTGACGAATATTTCAACCATGTGATAGATGGCCATGGATGGGGCAGTTGGAAAGAAAATGATCTACTTTCTAACTTCAGTTGCTGACATAAGATGGTGACGATCATGGAGGTTGGGGCCAAGTATGTAGATGGTCTGCATAGGCAATGCATACTTTCCTCACCCTTAGGTGTGAAATGGAGGAAAACCCATGAGAGAGATTTGTAATAGAAACGGAAGTACCTCAGAATTGGCTTTGGAATACATGATTTCTTCGGCCTTCAAGACGACAAGGGGCAGCTTGTCCTGCCATTCTTTGTTCTTCTTGGTGGCGGGGCTATGAACTTCATTCACTACCCTGAACAAACACATGGAATAGAGTGGCAGAAGCGATTCAAAACGAGAAGAAGGCGGACAGATGAAGATGGGGGATAGAAGGGGATCAAAGAGGGTCCCACCCACCTGAAGATTTCTTGAATGAAAGAGCCTCTCATGGGCTGATGCCTGTCGCTATGCCACGCTCGTCTAATGCATTCATACGGTCTTGGCCCCGGCCTTGGCATATTCTCCTTCTTTATCTCCAGTACGTCTTCTACTCACGAATGTGCCACCTACCCCCCCTTGTTCCGTATCTTAAACAGACAGAGAGAGAAAAAAAAAACACAAAAGCATCAGTTTGGGGCCTATCTTTTACTCATTTCTCATCCTATCAGTGAGGGATTTGGGTCTTCATTTTGAGGACTAGATTTTACTTTTGGGAGGCGAGAGATGGAAAGAGACAGAGACAGCAAACAGAGAGGATATCTAAGCTTGCTGTCTATCTTCTACTCATTTCTCCTCCGAAGCAAAAAACCCGATTTGGGTATTTTCGAGAGGCCAACAGAGGAGAGAGAGAGAGAGAGAGAGAGAGAGAGAGAGAGAGAGAGCTTTCCTTTCTCCCTGCCCTTTTTTTATTGTCCTTTAGAACCCCTTAAAGTGATTGTCCAAGCCTTTTCTACAAAAATGGTAGTGACCAAAACTACGCACGTTGCTGCTCCCGACCCACGAGTTCAAATCCAACGTTGATGGCCGGAGCTTTGAAAACCTTCCACGCTACTGACGAGAAAGACGAGGATCAGGACCTCAGGTAGCCGGGTATAAAGTGAGTGGCTGATTCCATTCAATTTATTTGAAAGATTTTTAAAGAATATTTTATTACTAAACAGTTGATTTGATATTTACTTATTACAATATCATATTTTTCTAATTATTAGCTATATTTTTAATTATTATCATAATCATTTTATTTTTATTTACTGTAATATTATTTCTTACATTGCTAACATTATTTTTATTCTTCTATAATACTTTTGGACCAACCAATTAACTTTAAAAAACGTTTGGCCTTACCATGTGTATGTGAGTTATAAAATTAGATCAAAGTTAGTTGGTCATCAAACTCTTGACTTCCATAAAAAATTTTAAAATATTTTTAGAAGTAGAAATAAATATATAAAATTAATAATTATAAGTAAAAATTATAAATCTGAACGAGATTGTGTGGTAAATGCAAATTATTCTTAAAAACTAATACTTATTATTCTTGTTGTGAAGTTTGCAAGTTAGAAATAAAAGACAATGAACTATTTGAATTTTAATTATATATTATGTGCGATTATTTTCTATCTACCTCACTATCTACTTGTCTCCCTAAATGTGGCAATTACTTTAATATTGGCCTTAGTTTATAACTACAAAAGAACATGCTGGAACGTAGATATCCTACTCTCTTTTTTTTCAGAGCAATAATGTATCTTAAATTTCTAATTTAAGTGACTTGGTTATTAGATAATATATATGAATAAATTTTATTAGAAATGGAGGGTATTAAAAAGGTACCGTAGACAATGATACGGCAACATAGACTTTTTAACGAAAAAAGTAAAAAAAAAATTATTAAAAATATACATAATAATGAAAATAAATAAATTTATTATATTAATTAAAATATTATATTAGTCTAAAAAGAAGTGTTGAAAAAAATCTAGTATATTTTCTTTTTAATGCATACAAACAGACCCCTGAAAAAAGAGTTCAATGGGAAACAATGCACGTCGTCTACTCTCTTTGCCCATATAAGATGATACCAAGGATCGAAAATAAAAGTACATTGAATGCCTAAGATTGGACGTGCCTAAGAATTTATACAAAAGATGGAAAAGCACCCACTGCGCGGTGCACAAGTCAAAAAGTGCCCAATAAATTAGGAAAACCACTTTTCATGCACGGCCGAGGAGGTCATAAAAGAGTGTAGCCACCTACGTAACGACGAGGCCAATTGAATTCTAGGAATCCCTCTTATGTTTTTAGGCTTTATTATTCTTTAAATCCCTTATTAAGAACATTATTGAGCCCTTTTAATAGCTCTCTTTCTTTGATAATTTATGGTTAATTTTAAAAATTTTATATGTCAAATTAAAAAAAAACTTAGAAAATTTTAGCTAAATTACACTGCATTGTGATTATTGGGTATTGTTAATCAATAAATTTCTGTGTCCTTATCTCTCTCCTGTTTTCTTTCTTACAGCAGCAGAAGAAATTCAAAGACTTTGGTTGCATAGGGTAAAAATGAATTTACTATCTTTATGTTTCAAACTGTGCTTCAAGGCCGACTGAATTCGTTGGAGGTTTGAGCTTAATTATAAATCAAAATAGAGGGTTGCAAATGATGGAGACGGACCTGCAACTTTAGGCTTGTGCACTAAGTAATCCTGGCAAATATTAATAATCAAATTCATTATTTATAAAAATATATGACATTTTATCCTAATAATATTTTGTATATAATTTTCCAGTATACGTTCTCAAGTTATAGGCGGCAGGTTAGGGCCTGTAACATCAAATAGAGCAACCGGTACATGGGCAGGCTCCTTTTACATGCATCAGGAAGAGAGTGGGTTGCACTGACCTTTTGAATTGACCTAACATTTTAATTACCATGATACTTTTTTATTATTATTTATATTTTTAATTATTTCTTCTTAGTCTTTTATTAAAAAGCTTATATAATTTATGTTATTTCCTATTATACTTTTCTAATACCATCTGTTAAGTGGACCCTTTGGTGTTGTATGCATCTATTCTGTATAAAATTCTCTTGAACTGCAGCAAATGGTAAGCTCTCCTTGTCAGCCTAACTTCTAACATAAGAGTCGGGAAACGTCAGAAAAGATTGCTTAAACCTGAAGGGCCACAGCCCTGGTTGGTTCAACAACTATTCCTAGAAATGGTTGTGAACTGTACGTTGTAGCTTAAGTTCTTCTTCCTTGTTTTTCTTCCAGCAAATGTGCCCACATAATGTGGACAGCTTAAAAGATAAGAAATCCATATCTATATCTCCGATGTTTGAGATTTATCTATTTATTTAATCTAACCACATAATCCAAATACTGTGGCCCAACAATTGGGCATTGTGGATGGCCAAGAACGCCACTGCTCGATGTTGCTTGAGAAATCGTGTAAAACTCACAGGAAAACTACTTGTCTCCTCTCTCGTCTCACCTGTCTCCTGCAACCCTCAATTATTTATCAAAAGATTAATGCTGCAACGACATTTTTATACTCTCGCATTCTCTGCCTCTTGATGCGCAGTTGCTTTCACTCGCCCAACTGCCAGACGATAAATGAAAATGAATATCCTGCATTTTCAAGCACAAGTTGCTAGTGGGAAAAAAAATTCTGCTGGAATAATCCTAACTGTTAACTCCAACCCACCAGCATGCCCTAAAATTTGACAATCGCAACCCAACATATTGTGCCAAATTTCAAAAGAATTTCAACCAACCCCATAGCAAAATAATAAAAAATGGTGTCTTTATCTTGAACAACCATTAAGTTTGGGACACCCATTAGACTCAATTTGAATACATAAAAAAGTTTAAAAAAAAAAAAGAATTCAAAAAAAGCCAACAAAAATATGATAGAATAGGAAGTAATAATTATAAATAAAATAAATAAACTTTTTTAATGAAACATAAAAAATAATGAAATATATAATAACTAAAATCGAAAATAGAAACATTTTTACATTTTTTTTCTTTTTCACCCCTTAAATCCAAACGCACCCAGGCTAAAAAATAAATAAATAACAAAATAAAGTGCTCGCGTATAATTTTTGAAGTCCGCCAAGGTAGTAAAGATGCTGTGGTGGCTGTGTCCGCAAGACAGCCACATGGTTTCCTTCCAACGCGATTCTCCCCAGCCACACACTTGCAAGATGGGTAGGGAGCAGGTGTGTGCATGGGCCGGGGTTCCGCCCGAGCCCGACCCGAATTTAGCTGGGTTGGGGTTGTAAAATTTTTTAAAAAATTCAAACTAGTAGAGCCCGACTTGAACTCGACTGAATGGTGGCTTCGGTCATGCCCAATCATATATATATACAAAGTTACAATATGTGATAATATTCTAAAAATAACTCTATTTTTATGTTGATCCTTATATTAAAGCTTTCAATTCTTTCATGGATTAAATGCCTTTATCTCACATTTGTCATTTACAAAATATGTCGTAGTTACAATTATAACTTATTGGCACAATCATATGTCCTTTAATGTTCAGCATCCAACAAATTTAGTGTATAATATTTTGTATATTAATTTAACAGGTAGTAAATCTGTTATAAGCTAGATTCAACATGACAAGCATGATGGCATCAAATTGAAGCATCAAAAGGTACTATTTTTATATACTCTTTTATATTTGAGTATGTATTAAAAATTCAAACCAAACCCGAAAGGTTAGGATAAGGGTTGGGCAAAGGTTTTAAAGGTAGGATAGGGATTAGGGTTGGATGCATATTTTACTCATAGGGTTAAAATTGAGCAACCTCAAACTCAAACCGAACTCGACCTATGCACATCCCTAGTAAGGAGGGATCCATGCAACCGCATTTACAAGTGATTAGTGTCACGATCAAAAGCAACCCAACCACACCACAAATTTCTCATACTTTTTCATCAACTTTAGTTGCCTTCCTCACTTTGACACCCATTCTGCGATTGTTCGATGATTGATTAAAAGATTAAAGATGGGAAGATTTTGATACATAAATAACTTTAAACATGAGGGGTGTGTTTGAATGAATACACGCTTATGTATTAGGGTTTGTAATTACTACACGCTCTATTACACCATCCAACTCAACATTGTATTAGCAAACATTCCCTGATTTCAATCATTATTTCTACTTTTCAATCAATTTTATACCTTTTCAATTATTTATCTCCATATATTCTCTACTTTTAATCATTCTTCCTTATTCTTTCAATCATCTATCTATTTTTTCTAATACATGCCCTAATACACACTACTCATCATTATATTATTTTATCTTTTCTACTATACATTTTTCGTTACACTTTATACCCTAATAAACTCTATCCAAACACACCCTAATCATTTGAACAAAAATAGTGTATGAAAGGGGCCAATATTTTCTTATTTTAGCATTGGAAGAAAGAAAATAAGAAGGAATTGCATAGACCATCTCTTGGTCTTTGCCATTGAAGAATTTCTCCACCATCCAAAAATTATGTATGAAACAAAACATTATTTTTTTTATCTTTTCTCATTAGAAGAAAGGAAATGAGGAAAGATACAGACCACCCATGGTGTTTGCCATTTAATGATTTCTCAACCACCTAAACGCATTATAAGATTTGAGAGCATTGATTTCAACTAGTTTACATGCAACAAGGCATTAGTGATGAGAGAGCAACTAGGAATGAATAAAATTTTTAAATCTAAGTGTATAATTTTGATAACAATAAAACTTGTTTATTATTTGAACTTAAGCTAATAAAGTTTTGCTAATATTTTGACTAATAGAGGAACAAACAAAAGAGACAAAATTGGTCACAAAGGTCTGTCGTGTCCACTGGAACTATATTTATACAACATAAGACCAACATAGGAAACTATAAAGAAAAGCGCTTTAGTGACAAAGGTCTATCACACTCTTTGCTTCGTGGGTGTTTTGAGTAAGTTTTTCCAATAAAGGAGCTGACAAAGGTTTATTGAAATCTTTGCAATGATTATATTTCACAGAGGAAAATATAGAGGAGACCATTGAATTCTTCGGGCTAGTTAATGCTTATAGAGGAGAGATGATAATGACAAAGGTCTGTTGCCTTATTTTTTTAAAAATTCAAAAGGCATTCTAGTTGCTAGGTTTCAATGATCTTCTTCCAAATTGTCAAGAACCACTCTAAGACATATAAATACAAATTTTATTGAAGAGAATTAAAATTCTTGAGGGTTTTAAGAGCTAAAAACCAAGAATTCACAATAAATCCTAACAATCTTCTAAGTGCATTCACTCCAAAGCGCTCCAAAGTTCAACAAGCTTCAAGCTATATCAAATCCAACACAAGAGGAGTCTAAAGCATTTCATATTCATTGAGTAATCCTTACCCTTAAGATTTTATTGTGTATATCTCAACCTATCAAGAGGCATTACATTATACATTTTTTTCATTTTGGGTATTTGGGCTTTCTGCTACCAAAAAAAGGGACCCTTGCATTAGTAGTATTGTGTGTCATAAAGAATTTCCTAGTAAGTTAGGCGAAACCAAGTATGACATAAGAGTTTTTGGTAATCTAGTGAAACTAAGGGAGGTGTGATGTAAATAGTGGAACCCAAGGTTGGGGATACCTTGAAAAGTAGAGTAGGTGCTGAGTTAGCCTGAACCACTATAATTCCTTATGTATTTTATTATTTTGTATGTTTGTGTGCTTCTACTGTCATCCTCTTTTTACACTTACACATCCATTTAATTCCCAATCTTACTTGGCTTTGAGCTTTGCATTAGGGGTGCAACTTGGGTCATTTAGGTTTGAGTTGAAGTCAACCTTAACCCTAAGGTCTAAAATCTCAATCTTAACCCTAACTCAATCCTAATTTTAAAACCTCAACACTAAACTTATCCCAATAGTTTGGGTTTTGGTTGAATTCAGGTTAAATTTGGGCAATATTCAATCATAAAATCAAATATTAAAAGGCCTTAAATATTTCAAGATAAAACTTTAATAATGTGTGGTGTGAATGAATCTTCAAATGCTTGATGTAGTGCGATTGAATATTTATAACTCAATGGTCACTTCACTTAGAAAGATAAAGAAAGGAAGAGATGAAAAGCTAGGAGATAAATGACCGCATATGATAACACTTGTATTGCCAAACACATTTGGGTTGGGGCCTTTAAAACACTTGGGAGATGAGGATAAAAACAAGAATTTTTGAAAATCTTAGCATATAAAGTTTGATGTTCGTAGGTTGTTTTGACTTCAAAAAGGAGATTTTCAAAAAGGTCATGGGGATGGGGATGAAACTAGGGAGATAAGATCAACTGGAGAAAAATATGCTTATATTAAGAACAGAAATAAAGATCATGGGAATGATATGAGATTTGTAGGTCATTTGTACTTCACAAAAGAAATTTCAAAAAGAAGGAATAATGTAATATGAATTATGAGAAGTAAAAAATGTATAATTTTTAGTTTTGTAACTAATAATATGCAATTCGGGCGAGTTTTGAGTTGGGTTGTCATCAACCCAAGCTCAACCAAATTAGAATTTGGGTTCGAGTTAACCCAAATTCAAAATTCAATAACAAAATTAGTGAACCCAAATCTTTAAAAATGTCAACTTGGGTTAAGCAGGTTTAAGTCAAATCAACCCAAGTTGTACCCCTACTTTGCATACCCCCTATTTTGGGACTAACAATTTGATATCGACTCTAACTCAACATTGGTATCAAAGCAAACATTGAAATTTGGATTTAAACGTCTTAAATCTCTACCTCGGTGTGATCCCTTATGGTAAACAGTTTTGGTGAAATCACGGAGGGTCAATTGACGATTAGACCTTTGTATTTTGATGGGGAGCATTATAACTATTAGAATATGAGAATGAAAAACTTTTTTATTATCAATAGTTAAAATGTTGTAGAAGATTGCAAAGGATAGAATGTTGCTCTCCACTTTATAAGGGAGTAAGTGGACTGTCAAGGACATTGGAGTAGTTTAATTAAATGCCAAAGTTAAGAATACTTTATACTATTATCATATAAAATTGTTAAAGAAATTTGAAACTATCTACAAGCAGTTTATGAGAGAACACGCCAAGTAAAGGAAACTAAAATCAATTTAATTGTCCGTGAATATAAAATATTCTGCATGTGTGAGGGTAAGTTTATTTTTGAAATATTTTCTGAATTTTTAAGACTCAGTAATTAGGCTAATAGATTTTTTATTCTCAGTAGGTAAAGAAGATGTTAAGATCTCTTTCCAAGGATTGGATGCCAAAAGTCACAACAATTGAAAGACTAAAGACTTAAATAAGATCTCTATTGCAAAATTGATGGAGTCATTGATGACCTAGGAAATTTGAAAGGAAGAGAAGGAAGGAAAGAAGAAGAAGATAATTCATAATTTTGGAAGTGCAAAATCATCACATACTGAAGGGAGGAGGAAGATTTAGAATTTATAAACTCTTTCACTAGAAGAATTAGAAGTTTATTGAAAAAAAAGAAAAAGAAAAATATAAATTCAATAGAATATTATAAATATAATCATAAATAAGAAGAAGAAGTACATCTATATATCAATACTTTCCGAGTAAAGCTAAAGAAATAGCTCCTAGACCCTAGTTGAACAATGATAAATCATTTTGTTCGAGAAAGCTAAAGGATAGGTAAGTAAGGTATTGTATTTCTAACTTAAAATTTTGCTTTTCATATTTTTAACCTTCATCACTTTATCTCTCGTAAGAGAACCATATTGTATATAAGTATGTAAGAAGAGCTATAAGGTTAATATCTAATACTTAGACCATATTGAAAATCACACCAGCTAGATGACCTGAATTTGAAAATGAGAAACAAAGTTATTTT
>JAYJMB010001868.1:0-16039 GCA_036873735.1 Pouteria campechiana
ATATTTAGGAATCAAATAGGTGCAAAAGATGAAGTATTAGGAGAATAAAATATGACATTTTGCATTCTCATCAAGTTTATATTGATTTTCACAATCTCAATGAAGCCTGTCCAAAGGATGAGTTCCCATTGCCACACATGGAACTCCTTATTGACAGCACATCACTTTATGACACATTATCGTTCATGGATGGTTACTTTGGTTATAACTAGATCAAGATGGCGCTAGCAGATGAGGATTCCACTGCATTTCGCACTCTAATGGGTGTCTTTTGCTATAAAGTTATGTCATTTGGATTAAAGAATGCAGGAGCGGCTTACCAAAGAGCTACGCAAGTCATTTTTCATGACATGCTTCATAAACATGTTGAATGCTATGTCGATGACTTGGTGGTAAGATCCAATGGCTACGATTAACACCATCTGGATCTACGTACCATCTTTGTACGGCTCAGGAAAAATAAGCTGTGCATAAACCCACTTAAATGTGCATTTGGAGTTGGGTCAAGTAAGTTCTTGGGATTTATTGTCCATCATCGAGGAATCAAGGTAGACTCACAAAAAGCAGAGGCCATCAGGAACATGCCTCCCCCAAGGAACATAGATGACCTAAGGAGCTTGCAAGGAAAGCTATCTTATATCAAAAGGTTTGTGACCAACTTAGCAGGAAGATGTTAGCCATTTCACCATCTACTAAAGAAGGATGTAGACTTTGTTTGGAATGAAGCTTGCCAAAAAGCCTTCGATACCATCAAAGGATTACTCCGCAATCCTCCAGCTCTGGCCGCACCAACCAAGGGTAAACCGCTCATCTTATACATCTCCACAATCGAGCAATCGCTGGGGCCATTGCTTACACAAGAAAATCAAGACAGAAAAGAGCAAGCATTGTATTACCTTAGTCATTGGTTGATCAATGCAGAATGCAATTATTCTCTAATCTAAAAGACGTGCCTTGCCTTAGTGCTCACAACCCAAAAGTTAAGGCACTATATCCTTGCTCGTGAGATCCGATTAATTTCTAAATTGAATCCACTCAAGTTCTTGACTACTCACCCTATGTTATTGGGACGGTTGGCCAGGTGGTCATTACTGCTGTCAGAATTTGACATCACCTTTATCCCGCGAAAAGCGGTGAAAGGACAAGTTTTAGCTGACTTCTTGGCAACTCATCCAGTGGATGAAGAGGTCGTGGTGCGAGACGACTTGCCAGACGAAGAAATATTCATTACACAAGCCAATACTCCCTGGAAGATGTACTTCGATGGTGCTGCCAAAGTTGTCAGTGCTGGCATTGGAATCGTCTTCATTTCACCCCAGAAAGACATTCTTCCATTTTTTTCTACTTAGGAAAGAATTACACCAATAATGAATCAGAGTATGAGGCATTAGTCCTAGGACTTCAAATTGCCCTCAACTTCGGGATCACAAAATTAGACATCTTTGGTGATTCGAAACTAGTGGTCCGACAATTAACCACTGAATACAAAGTTCACCAGCCAAGTTTGCGCCAGTATTATGATATTGCACAAGGGCTATTGGATCAACTTTTTCAAGTTAGCATTGGACATATCCCAAGGATTGAAAATACCATTGCTGATGCTCTGGCAAATTTGGCAACCACTCTAGCCGTTGCTGGAGGCCAAGCGGTCGTTGTCAAAGTTGAGCGACAAAGCTGCATTCCTGACTCATATGAGGGAGAGACCACTAAGCAAATAGAATGCGTAGCCTATATGGAACTGATGGTAGATGATTGGTGAACCCCGTACATCGACTACCTGCAATACGGAATTCTCCCAGAGAACTCGCAAGAAAGGTTAGCTCTAAGAAAAAGAGCTGCTCGATATGTGTATTTCAATAATACACTGTATCTTTAGGCATATGATGGACTTTGGCTCCATTGTCTTAATGGGGAAGAGATCCAATATGCACTTATGCAAGAACATTCTAGCGAATGTGGCGGGCATCCATCTGGTCAAAGATTACACAGACAGATCAAATGCTTGGGATATTACTGGCCTACTATGGTCTTAGACTTGTTACAATTTGCTAAATTATGTCTTCAATGTCACCTCCATGGGGATATCTGGCACATACCACCTTCAGAATTGGTACCCGCAAACATTTCTAGGCCATTTGCATGGTGGGGATTTGATATCATTGGTCCAATCAATCCCCCATCTTCCAAGGGACATGCCTATATCCTGGCTGCAACCGATTACTGCTCCAAATGGGCAGAAGTTGGCTCATACAAGAGGGTCAGAGCCAAAGAAGTAATCAAATTTATTACATTCAAGATTTTGTATCGATATGGTAATCAATACTAAATTACATCAGACAATGGCACTCCATTCAAGAATGAGAAAATGGAGAAGTTTTGTCAAAAGCAAGGCATCAAACATGTATTCTCTATACCATATCATCAACAAGGGAATGGCCAAGCGGAAGCATTCAACAAGGCAATTCTAGAGATTATGAGAAGAACGACAGATAAGAATAAGCAACAAGGGCATCTCAAATTACTAGAGGCACTTTGGGCTTATCATGCCACTCATTGAACAGCAACCAATGTGACCCCCTATTCTTTGGTGTTTAGGGCAGAGGCAGTCTTACCCTTGGAAGTGCAGTTGCCATCGCTTAGAGTTGCAATACATTCAGGGTTGACAACTGACCAACAAGCTAAGTTGCGGTTCAAAGAGCTTAATGCTCTGGACGAAAAGTGATTTTGAGCCAAATAAAGAATTGAGTTATACCAAGCCCACATGGCCGAGGCATATAACCGATCGGTTAAACACCAAGCTTACCATCTGGGTGATTTAGTTCTCAAATTAAGGACTGAAATAATGGCAGGTGGGAAATTAATTAGTAAATTTGAACCCAAATGGGAAGGCCCTTATATTCTGCAAGAGGCTTATGCTAATGGTTCATATTGGATTGTAAATAGTAATGGTATAGGAGAATTACCCATTAGTGGGCGTTTCCTAAAGCATTACTATGCATGAGCCGAGAAGGGGCAGATGCTAGGGGCATTTACTCCTCCCTCCCTATTCCCTGCACACATTTCTCAAGCATTCAATTCACATGCAAAAGTGAAATTGCCAAAAATAGGAAAAGAAAACATGTCAAGAAACTAGGTGTTGTGAGAAAAAGATGCTAAAACTGCACATTCATCAGCATATAAGATTCTCGTACATAGAAAAAGTTTACAAGTGAGTTAAGGTGGTTAAAATAGACTTCTTCAAAAGGCTGAACAACTTCTTCATTGTCTTCAAGGCTTGAGTAGCCTCCGAGCTCACAATTGGAGATGACTTCAACTCTTTTAAAGTCTCCTCAGTCGCCGTCGCTGCTTGTTGGGAAGCAACCACTTCTTCCTTTAAGTGTTTGATGGCTTCCAAACCCTCAACTTCATCTTTCTCCTTGAAAGAAACAAGAGATTCTTGAAAGGATAAATGATGGCTCAACTGGTGAAACTCCAGCCGGAGGACTTCAAGGCAATCTCTATTTGCTCTAATATCTCCTCTCAAAGAGGTCAACTCTGCTTGAAGAGATGAAAGATGCTCTGAAGCCATGCCGGCGACTGACGATTTCTCATCGATCTTAGCCCGTAGATTTGCAAGTTCAACTTCCTTGGTAGCAATGGCTTTTGCAGGAATTCTTGGGATAGCATTTAATTCAGCTTGTTCCCACGCTTGCTGAAAAGACTTAAGTTTCTTGAAGATGGCTGACAAACAAGAGATGTCACCGCCCAACCTTTCTATACCTTCAGCAAGGAATAGAAAATGATTTTTAAACTTGCGATTGCATTGGGCGAAGAGTCTCTTTGTAGTGTTCTAGCAAAATTCTAGCAAAACAATTGGAATTCATCTTCTAAGTTCTCCTGTTGAACCCTGCTTAGCTCCTTTGTTGCCTTGATGCTAGCGGAAGACAGCATCTGAAGAAAATCCTCACTGAGCAAAACATGAAAATGCAATGTTGATGCTTCGAGTGTTTCCCTACGCAATTCATAAGCATTATCATCAGTCTACTGCAATGCCTTGAGAGCAGAGGGCAAGGCTCTGCCTACGGCATGTCCATCCTCAAGATCAAGAGTAGCCTTGTCCGCTTCTCCTTCAAGAACAACTATGGAAGCAACACCCTCAAATAGGATTTCTGCCGAAGTAACCTCTTTTTCAATTAAAGGTCTTGCCAGATGAAGAAGGTGTGGAGATAATGGAGAAAGATTAGAAGGAATGTCACCAAGCTGACGAATCATCTCATACAAATCAAAGAGATCAGGCGACAATTCCCTCTGGTCTCCTACTAACACATCGATAGCATCTGACTGATTGGTATGCGTCTCCATAAGAATACCTTTAGCAGCAATAGCCTCAATATCTTCCCCACCAGATGCCCCACCACCTTTTACCAATTGCTCTGATGCCTCAATGAGTTTGGAAGATGATGAGGCAAAAGGAGTTATCTCACAAGGAAGCATATTCCCAGGAAGAGGTTTAGGTACTTTCTGACTTATTTTGGCCTTCTTCCTTCGATCTGTGGTGGAACTTTTGGAAGTTGTGGTTCTTTTTTGTAAAGTAAGAACCTCTTCACCAGTTATTGCCTTCTTATCCTTTTGATGGCCAGAACAAGAACTTCATCGTTAGCCACCACCTTCTTACTCCTCTTGATAGTTGGAGCAAGAACCTCTTCATTAGTTATCATCTCCCTACTCTTCTTGATGACTAGAGCAGGAGCTTCTTCACTTGTTGCTGCCTTTATGCTCTTCTTGAGAGTCAGAACTGAAGGAGCTGCTTCGCGGCGTGAAATCACACTTCTGGTCACTCTTAGAGGAGGAGCCTCGGACAACCCTTGACTAATTTTTTCCTCCTCATCCTGCTTCCTAGCAACACTACTAGATTCAATCCCTTTCTTCCAAGATGAGGTTGTTCTTAAAGGAACTGAAGCCCGAGGAGCCTTATCACGGAATTGTACTGGAGTACAATCTGTCAAGTATCGTTCCAACCCTGCCTCTGCATCAGCTTCTACTTTGGTCATTTCCTCCCTTAAAAGAGGCACGTTGATCAGTGTAGTCTGCTCAGCATAATCCTGAGGGACATAAGGAGTCAGCTTAAGAATAGCTGGCTCAGGAGTTATCGGCTCTGTCTAGATCTTCTCACCTACGGGGTATATCTGCTCACCATAACCCCACCACCCAATGTGACTGCGATTTGTGCAATGAATGTTTTGATGAGGACGACATTCATCTAACCATAAAACTTTTTGTGGAAAAGTGGATGGCCTCTCAAAATCTATGGTCTGTTGTGCCCCCAAAAAGACATTCTCGAGTATGTCAAGTACAAAAGAGGATGCCAACAAACAGTAAGCAAACATACCACAATTAGGGGGCATTGCGCTACTGATTTTACCCCCATTGGTACTATACCACCAAGCATAGTCCTTGGTTACATGGACCCTTCGGGCCAGACCAAGCAAGAAAATGTCATAATCTCAAAATGTAGAGGTAAAATGGAACAATAGTGGGTACCACCAAGCTAGACCAACTCCTATTATACGCTCCTCTTATGATATAAATATGACATGACCTGTCATTTATTAGTCATAACCGAATTGCCTGGCAAAATAATTTAGAAAATATGGTTCAACCCAAAACCTGGAGCCTTCCCGAAGAGGAAGCAAGCAAGCTTGCAAAGAAAGGATGAAATCATTAATCTTGCCAAAGGTTTCCTCCTTGCCTTTCACCTCAAATCCTGAAGGATTGTTGACCGAAGCAAGTAAAAACATCTCCTGAGAAAACTTTTGTAACTTCACTAACCGATCTATCACTTCATCAAATTGTACATTCCTGAAAATGGTAGTCAAAAACTTCCCTAATAATAAGCCTTCACTAGGCAATTGAGTTGGCGAGTCGACCCCATAAATCCATGGAATTTAAAGTCCTAACCAGGCTGTAAAAAAGTGGACTGGGAAGTAAGTAGTGCACGTGACCAGCCCAGAATGGTGTAAGAGCATATCGTGTCACACAATACATGAGGAGCCATGGACAGTCTCTTACCTTCAGCAAGCTAAAGAGCCAACATTAAGCATAAGGGGTTAATGCAATGATCATGTACTGATGAAGGACAGATAATAATAGAAAGCCACAGCATAAGGAATAAAACTAATTCTTCCTCTGGGGTGATACTACCCAAAAGAGCTTCATCAGCCCAAATATTCCATTTTGCCCAATCTTCAGATGCTGGCATCCTACATTTTCGAGCATTAGGATTGGAAATCCTTCTGAACAATTGTACCCAGCCTATCCAAGAAAGCTTAGTGCCAGACCATTTTAACTTACTTATTATGTTCAAGATGCGATAACCTAAGCTGCCTTCTCTAAAATATAGTATTGCATTGGTAGTGGTATACATTGTTATGGAACTGCTGTGCTTTGGATTTACTAAGATTGACGTCATGTGTGATTGGAGGATGCCTTGTAAGAAGGTAATGTGTAAAATGGATTGTAAGCATGAGTTGTATGGGATCATGTTAGCCACATTATGAGTTTATGTGGATGTCATGAGCATCTGATATGTAGATGCATCTATTTGTGTATGATTAGGTGCCAAGAAATTGATGTATGATTCACATGTTGGGTGATTATAAAGGTATGTATGAATATAGTAATGTAAATTTTGTTTTGGCCCTTTGATCACCTTACATGAGGAATTGTGTAGGTGTTATTGTTAGTAAAAGCAAACATTTCTTGAATGATCAAGTCATATGATCAGATTATGTGGTGTATCATGTGTATACAGATTCGCAAGCTGTGAAATAGTCCTAATGAGTGGATTTGTAAACTTGAGAAATGATAAGAACCAAATTGATACCTAAAGTTTTGATGATGAAACGTTTTGTAAGGAGGGTGGTTTGTAACACCCAATGTGTTAAAAATAAAGTAACTTTTACAAAATGTTTCTTGAAATATCAGTAGAGGTCAAAACGTATATGAATGTATTAAGTTGTGACGGTGTTGTTATGAAATTCCATGTATGGGATGATTATATGCCATTATACTTATTAATTTGAGAAGATAAATTGCTTATTTTAATGTATCCATATTGATTATATTCATATGGGAAGAAAATTTTGAAATTAATTTGTGATTTAGCACCAAAGTATATTAAAAAGAAGTTAAATATAAAAATGGTGTCACTTATATCCATTTTTTGGCATAGAGTTTGGATGATTTAAAAACTATGATCAAAATACAAGTTGTATCTCTTGAAAATATCTTTCCAACACATGAAGAATCACCTGATTGTGACATTATTTGAGGAAGTTATGCCCAATGCACCGAAACTGTTCCTGGTGGATAATTAGGGACAAAAACGACAGGATTAACTTGCTTATTTCAAACATTTTGTGTATTATTTATGCAAAATAATTTTAAAAATTTGTATGTAAGACCCATAAAGATAACTATATGTATATAATGAGGAATTTGCAAATGGTTTAATTATTTGTATGTGACATCTGAGGCTTAAATATTAAGTGGATGAATAATGACCCATAATTTGATTAAGGCTTTATATTATGATTAAACGACTTTATCTTTAATTATTTGAGAGGATTTAATTATTCTACTTAATGTATTATGAGAGTAATTAGTGTAAATGATAAGTTGGTCAAAGGTAATTGTGAAAATATTAATTCCAATGGGTTGCATGTGTATGGTGGGCGTGCATTGCCGGACACCATAGAAGGAGAGGGATAGGGTGCTCCATCACTATCCTTTTCTCCTCAACCAACCACCCCATTCACACCCAACCCATTCCACTCACACCCACACCCCACGTCAGGTGTCACACCCCCCCTTGGGGCCTATTCATTTTCCCATTAGCCTACACTCTCCCCATTTCTAAGGGAAAATTCTTCCAAAAATCTGGCAGAATCTACTCTTAATTATAGGTATTTAAACCTATGCAATTAATATTCAAATATAAAATCATGTCTTTAACAACTATAAAACGACTTAAATCATTAAGCTGACCCAACTTACCCACATCTGCCCAGAATCAAAGTCGCCTAGTGATGGCAATAAATAAACTGACATATTACACATCCATCCACAATATGACATGCTAATACATTTTAGTTTACATTATTTAAAATCTTATTAATTACAATTATACATACACATATGGGATTCCAATCCCCCTTTCTCAAATCACAAGAACCACTTTTGGACTCCCTTGCTTGACTTGTCCACTAAAAATATCCTAAGGAGGCGTGAGTTTGAGTAAACTCAATAAGTAAGCATGGTAAAAACAATAATCAAAACCAACCATAGCATAATTCAAATTAAACCATGATTATAGACCTGATAAATCAATCATACTATGAGGGTCAAGTCCTCATGATCTCAATATAGCATCCTACGCCATCCAAGCATATATCATTATCTCAATTGTGCTTTCCAAGCACCTCACATCATATTGTTAGTAAAAGTAAACATTTCTTGAATGATTAGGTCATATGATCAGAAAGACACAACTTTCACGGTGTATCATGTGTATACAAATTTATAAGCTGCAAAATAGTTCAAATGAGTGGATTTGTAAACTTGAGAAATGGTAAGAACCAAATATACCTAAAGTTTTGAGGATGAAACTTCTTGTAAGGGCGGTGATTTGTAACACTTGATGCATTAAAAATGAGGTAACTTTCGTAAATTTTTTCTTAAAATATCATTGGAGGTCAAAACATATATAAATGTAGAGTAAGGCTGAAATAAAAGCACTTTCATGCTTCTAGGGAAATAGAAGTAGCCTTGCTACTGTTGGATCGATGCTCACGGCCCAGATCTAACCACGCACGACATAGGCATTTTTGTCCCATGCTTGTGCGAGTCCACCTTTTGCATCTGAACTCACATGTTCCATACTGTGAGTAACCTTCCCCATTCCTACTCTCCTTCCCTCACTCGGACTGGCTTGAAAATCCCATTACCGCCCTAAGTCTCTGGTATTTCCCCTTGTGTGGAAATCACTTCGTTCTTCATCTCCAATCGCAACTAATCTGAGGATCAATTTGACCTTCTTCCTCCATCAACCCTCAAGAGTGTAGCTTCCACAACTTCTTTAGTTGCTCTCTCTCAAAATACCTCCAGTTTGCTGTCAAAAAGGGGTTGGTTTCTATTATCAACCCTACCATTGTTGACATTTTCAACGGGTAGAAGAAGTTGCGGCTGGACCATAGTTGTAGTTGCAAGGTATTAATTTTTCCCTCATTTTTTGTCCCTATTTTGAACTTCAAAATATACTATGAAAACCCATTGGAGGGTTTTGATGACTTCGATTGCATGCAGCATCAAGTTTAGTCGATATTAGGCCTGCTTTCAAGGTGGGTTCTGCTGTTTTCCCCTACATTCTCATCATCGGTTGAATCTCAATTACCAACGGTGCTTTCGGTCCCCAAGCATGAGCAAGAGAGGCGGATTCCTTTCTCGGAAAAATCTAATTACCCCTTAATAGTTTCATTATTCTTCCTTGCCTTCCCATTGCCAGCATTAACCCACAACTACAGCTACAACTCATAGCTCCAATGAAAGGTATATTTCCTTCTTAAAGGGATAAAATTGTCAATGAGTTCAAATTGAATAGCTTATTTTGGATTTTATTAGAAATTATAATTTCTATTATTTAATTGAATAATTGGTTTTTGTAATTTGTTAGCCATTTCTAAAATTCTATCATATTTTCTTTATTCTTCATATTATGCTAGAAATTTCCATGATGGGCACTGCTGAAGGCAATTAATGGAGGAGGCTTAGATGTCGGTGGCAAAAATGATGATGATAACATTTGTAAAGATGAATTAAAAAAATTGCCTTAGTGTTTTTCTCTACTGAAAGTAGTAGTAAAAGCTCTTTTATTAGATATAACCCCATCTTACATTGTACTAATCTATTATATCCATGAGGTTAGCTGAAATAAAAGCTTTCATGCTTCCATAAAAACAAAAGTGTCTTTGCCACCATTGGATGCTTTGTGACAGTTGAGATCCATCCATGTCTAAAATGAGCATTTTCTTTCCATGACATGTAAGTTTATTTTCTACTCTACACATTCATGGTATAGCCTATGTGTGTAGGATAAGAGAAGGATAGCTATGATAAGATGACTTGGTTGGTTGGTTTAATTTTTCCTTCTCTTCATCCCCTCGAAAAATTCCACTTTTATGGAGAGTGGGTATTGCCTTTGCTGGTGGCAGAAGAAGAGGACGAAGGTTGTTTCCTTTGTCAATCATGACATAGTCTATGCTTGTAGGATAGGGGTTGAGAGAAGGTGAAGTTGTAAGAACAAGAGGCTCGGTGGGTTGATTTGATTTCTACTTCTCTTTGTCACCTTTGAAAATTCCATTTTTACAAAGAGAGACTGGGGATTGCCTTTGTTGTTTAGAAAAGAAGAGAAAGAAAGATTTTTCCTTTTATCTGCCATTGCCCATCAATATGTAAAATAGGGTGATTGAGGGACAACAAAGTCATTGTTGTTAGATAAGGAGGAGAAAGTAGGGTATCAGAACTTTTGTAATGCCACATTTTACCTCTACAACCAACATGCTTCCAAATGAGAAGAACATTTATATTGCAGTTGAAGCTAAACAAACATTGCATTTCTGTTTGTATTTGATGTGATGATTCAAGTCTCTTGGCCAGGCATCTCCATGCCTAACTACATTTGCAGTAGGACAGGCTACAACATTCACGATTTTTGAGACAATCAAGAGGATACCAAAATTAGATGCATATGATGACAGTGGACTGACATTGGATGACATCCAAGTAAGGATTGAATTTAGAGATGTGCATTTCAGTTATCTAGCTAGGCCAGATGAACAAATATTTGCTGGATTCTCTCTCTCAATACCCAGTGGCATGACAGTTGCTTTGGTAGGCGAGAGTGGGAGTGGAAAGTTGATAGTTGTTGGTCTGGTTGAGAGGTTTGATGATCCACAAGTTGGTTAAGTTCCAATAGATGGTGTAAAGCTTAAAGAATTTTAGCTGAGATGGATTAGGCAGAAAATTGGGCTTGTTAGTCAGGAGCCTGTCCTGTTTGCATCAAGCATCAAGGACAATATTGCCTATGGTAAAGATGGCACAACCATTGAAGAAACCACAGCTACTGTTGAGCTTGCCAATGCTTTCAAATTCATAAATAAAATACCAAAGGGTTCAATCCTTTCTAATCTTGTCTCGGCACTGTTTGGATCCATTGGAGAATTTATTTGAGATCATTTGGTTTAATTAAAAGAAATGAATAATGATACTCAACTATTACTATTGTATTGCCCATTTGCTACAACCTCTGCAATTCAATTCAATAGTTAAATAATCCCATTTCATATTTGTTGATCTTTAAATGTAATTACTATTATATATGATTTAAGTGTATAAGTGCTCTATTTTTTGCCTAATTCATTAGCTATAAATTCATGAATAATCATGGCAGGGTGTTTAACTATTATGCATTTTTCTACCACATATATTTTAGGGTCTTGATACCATGGTTGAGGAGCATGGAACTCAGCTGGCAGGAGGGCAGAAGAAGAGGATTTCCATAGCAAGAGCAATTGTAAAGGACCCGAGGATTCTTCTTCTAGATTAAGCAACAAGTGCTCTTGAGGTAGAATCAGAATGAATTGTTTAGGAGGTGCTAGACTAGATAATGGTCAATTGGACTTCAATTATTGTAGCCCATCGCCTTAGTACAGTGAGGAATGTTGACATGATTGTCAGGGTTCATGTAGGAAAAATTGTTGAAAAAGGTAAATGATCTTGGGAATCTGTTGAAAGTTAGCTTGAGATTTTGTATAACAGGTTCTTATGGCACATCAATATAGTGCAGACTATTGATTTATAGGTTTAAAGGTTGTTCTTTTTCTAATCTTTTGATCTTTAAAATCATAAAATGACAGTAAAATCCCTTCCTAGGATTTAAAAATCCACATAAGTATGAATCCAATTTGTTGTGAAAGTGAACAAATGCCCATGAAAATTAAGATTTTGAGCTTTAAGAATCATAAAAATTGTGTTTCAGCTTGTATGCTAACACCTAAACTTTTCAATTGATCAGGTGCTTATTCAGAGCTACTAAAGGATCCAAATGAAGCATACTCTAAGCTAATATGCTTGCAAGAAGAACAACAGGAATCAAAAGGAACTACAACTGACCACCATAGAGCATTGCTAGCTCAGCTCATGTCAAGAGCAAAGGAGCCTCCGAAATGGAACCTAACAACCAAAACCTATTGGAAAAGTTGCCTGAAGTTCCACTTCGTCATCTTGCCAATCTTCACAAGCCAAAGCTCCCAGTGCTATTAGTTGGTAGCATTATAGCAGTCATTAGTGGTTTCATATATCCAATTAATGCAATATTTATCTCTACCATAATTTAGGCATTCTTTAAGCTACCAAATGAGCTACGGAAAGAGACCAAGTTTTGGTCTTTAATGTTTGTTGTCCTTGGTGTGGTCTCATTTGTGGTGTCCCTAGTTAAAATGTCCTTCTTTGGAGTTCTTGATTACCATTTGATAAAAAAGATCCAACTAATGATGTTTAGGAAGGTTTTTGGCATGGAGATTACATGGTTTGATGAACCAGACAATTCAAGTGGTGCAATTAGCACATTCAGTTGATGCTGCTACAATTCGCGGTCTGGTTAGAGATGCACTTGCTTTGATTGTGCAAAACATTGCATCTATGGTTGCTAGCCTACTGACTAGTTTTCTAGCAAATTGGCAGTTGGCTCTAATTATGTTAGCAAATTGGCAGTTGGATCTATGATAGCCCTTGGGGGATGGGCTGAAATGAAGCTACTTAAGTAACCCAGCACAGATTTGAAGGTTTGCTTTTCAAACATTTTCTTTGGACAGAAATCATAGATAGTAACTATTTGTTTAAGACAAAGAAGAGTATAATGGACCATGTATCAAATCCCAAGTATTCCTTTTGAACAAGTCCTTCCAAATGCTTCTGAGAAGGACCATTGTCTATTTCCTCAATGACAAACCTGCTAATGGTCAAACAAGCTGACAGAATTCCTATATTCTATTAATTTCCTTTGATATATGATATTAAGTTGTTTTAAATATCTGGAGCCCTTGCCATATATCTGTTACTTGAGGAGAATTTTATTAAACCTAAAGAATGTAAATAGATTGTTGCTAAAATGAATTTAGCAACTACCAGTCCTTAAGCAACCTCAACATTCATGTTGGGGATTTGGACTCTTTTAAAGCATCAAGAGCATAATGTAGGGATAATATGTGAAAGAAACATACTTATAATTTCTGATCTTTTTTCTTATTACTTTTGTGCTCTTGTTGTGCTCTCTCTCATTGACAATAATAGAAATTCAAAATTGGCTATAGGCAATGTATGAGATAGCAAGTCAGGTTGCCAATGATGCAATTAGGAGTATAAGAATAGTTGCTTCCTTTTGGGTTGAACAGAAGGTTATAGAACACCACAAAAAGAAGTGCGAAGGTCCAAGAAAGATAGGAATCAAGTGAGGATTGATCAGTGGCATCAATTTTGGGCTCACATTTTTCCTGTTGCACTGTGCCTATTCATCTAGTCTCTATGCGGGAGCCAGGCTTGTTGAAAGTGGGAAGACGTCTTTCATGGAAATGTGATAAACCACTACAACTTTATATAACAAATTTCATATTCATAAAAAAAGGTTGTTATGCATGTAGTTGTTTGCACCAAATATCATGAAACTTGAGGAAATTTTTTCCAAATTGGTGAACTAAGAGGGTGTTGAAAGTTCGTGATATCTGGAGTAAGCAACACTATAGCACTTTTGCAAACAAGTAGATAGTTTTATTAACACCCACAACCCAAATTCAAATATTTGTAGCTTGAGAATTGTTCAAACTCTAGTGGAAATTTTCAAGTGAGTCCAACTACTTAAGTTAAGAGCATTTTAATGAATATAAGAAATATGAGTAAGAAAACAAAAAGACCACATCATTTATAACCCGAAACGGACTTTTTACTTTGATCTTCATGAATTCATTTCCTACACATGATTTTTAGGTTTTCTTTGCTCTGACAATCATGTCCATTGGAATTTCTCAAACAACTTCCATGGCACCAAATGCTACAAAAGCAAGGGCCTCATCTTCATCTATATTTTCACTTATTGATAGAGAGTGGAAGATAGATCCCAGCAATGAGTCTAGAGTAATGATTGAAGATGTGAATGGCAATATTGAGTTTTAGCATGTCAACTTCAGGTATCCTACGAGGCCAAATGTTCAAATATTCCAGAACCTCTGCTTGGCCATTCAATCAGGCAAGGTAATTCTCAAGAAATCAATTTACTTTTCAGGATTCCACTGCTGTTATGTCTTTTACTATGTGAAGTTATCCAACCTCCCCTCATTTTACATTGCTTTGAAAATGAACACATTGACTGCTAGGAGCTGACTATGATGCTTCCCAATCTTGATTTTCTTTCTCAGACAATAACACTGGTTAGAGAAAGTGGTAGTAGAAAATCCACTATGATATCATTATACAAAGGTTTTATGACCCTGATTCAGGTTCCATTCTGCTAGATAGAATGGAAATTCAAAAGTTCCTGCTGAGGTGGCTAAGGTAGCAAATTGGTCTTGAGTCAAGAGCCTGTTTTGTTCAATGACACAATTTAGGCCAATATTGCTTATGGGAAGGAAGGCAATGCAATAGAAGTAGAGATTCAAGCGGCAGCCAAGTTGGCAAATGCCCACAGATTCATAAGTGGTTTGTAAGAGGTACAAAGATAGTTATTCACATGGCTTTGCATTACTGAGTACTTTTATAGTTAGGTATTCAAGGGCTAATTTTGTTGAAATTTTTAATGAAATTTGTAAGGTTACAAGACAATAGTGGGAGACAGAGGCATACAGTTATCTGGTGGGCGAAAGCAATGTGTGGCAATTGCCTGTGCCATAGTGAAAGAGCAAAAGATCTTGCTGCTGGATGAGGTAACAAGTGCACTCGATGCTAACTCAAAGCAAGTTGTTTAGGAAGCACTGGATAAAGTGATGGTAAACCCCACAATATTTGTAGCAGCGCACAAGCTATCCATAATCAAAGGTGCTGATCTAATTGCCCTGGTGAAAGAAGGGGTCATCATAGAGAAAGGAAGGCACGAAGACCTGATCAGCATCAAGGATGGGGCCTATGCCTCCTTAGTTGCTCTCCACAAAAGCACTTTTTAGTTGTGCTTGAGTTGCTAGTGTAACTATTGGTGAAGCATTACCATAAGAGGAGAATATTTTGTAAGTGAATGGTGCACTCGAGCACATAATTATCTCGAAGCCACAGTTCTATCTACAAAAAAAAGAAAATTTCAGATCTTAACATCTATTGTAATGCAGTTCTCTTACAAACAAAAGTCATCATTTTTCTATCCATTTTCCATTTCACTTTATGATTTGATGGAAAATGCAACAACATGCTGAGGATTGAAGGGTTTTATACGATTGGGATAGGGCTGTCAAATGTCAACCATCGTCTTTTACAAGATTTGTTTTATATGACCAGGTGTAACGCCCCACCTTCCTAAGGCCATTACTCCATTTTACACCGTAAATCCACATGATCGTACCATGATTTTCTCACCTCCAGGGTGGGTTGCTTTGATATATATATATATATATATATTTGACTTAATTTCTATAGAAAATTGGACAGAGTCTCCCTTGAAAATAGGGCTGCCCACCTAGGTACAACCATTCATCACATATTATGATACATTTTTTTCATTATGATTCATAAAAGTAAAAATTATACACTCCAATATTTCTCTAGTCATCCCCACAACATCTTTATAACTCCACAGGCTCCCCCAGGACCACGGCTGCATCATGATGACAATGAATCCACCACACCACCATACAATTTTCATTCCAAATACACCATACACCTCACACTATAATATTACATTGATATGACTATAAATTACAATTATACATTATGAGACATAAATTAATTACAATTTTAATATACATAA
>JAYJMB010001870.1:0-16036 GCA_036873735.1 Pouteria campechiana
GAGTATATTTAGGAATCAAATAGGTGCAAAAGATGAAGTATTAAGAGAATAAAATATGACATTTTGCATTCTCATCAGTCATCCTTCATGTTCTTCAAAGAGTAGTCCATCTTCCATCTTTCAACCTGGATATAATGAAAAAGGAGTTGGAAACATCTCTTATGGCCAAATGATTTTCGTCTATGAAAATTTTCTTTATTTGCATAAGTGAGGATGAAATGAGAGCAGAGCTAAAAATTTTGAAAACTCACTATATGCACTCTATCCCATGGTTTGTAAGGATGCCGTGGCTTATGAACTGATATAAGAAATCTTAGACAAACCAAAGATAAATTAATGAAGGGATAAAAATATTTCGCACTCACACACCACTTGCATTATCATTTAGACTAACTTGAGTGCAGGAAATCTAAGAAAGGAGAAAATAAACTCCTGAAGAAGAAGAAACAGAACGAAGACTTGGTCTGAAGAAAAAAATTAAAGACACAATAAAATACCAAGTTCCTTCAAAATAAAAAGGAAAGGTAAGTGCAGTTATGATACTCAAACTTGAATGCTCTTATTGAATTTGTCATTATCTGAATTTTTGAAATATTTACTTGCGCATTTCTTTCAGTCCATTCTTTTGTTAATAAGTACTCATGTTTAGCCTTTCAATTTATTATTTTGTTTATTTATATGCTTTAATTTTAACTTTCACATTCAATTAATTAAATTCCTATAGAATTAGATTTATATTCTTACTCTGCTATTTAAGATTTTGATGACTTATATCTAATTAGATGTGTGTATATTTTTATTTGTAGAAATAAATTTTTACTCTTATACTTTCATTTCTCATTTGTATATTTAAAAATTAGATTTAATAGTTAGAATTTTGTCTAAATTTTCTTTAACTGTATATAGATTAAAATAGAATTCTAATACTATGTTTACATATTTTTGCATATTCATTCATTCAGTTATTCTTATTTAGAAATCATATTTATAATCTTTAACTATAATTAATAGAAATAAAAAAATTTTCATACATAGTACCTATGCATATACTTTCCATTCATGTACATATATAGAAAAGATATATAATTCACACTAGGACTAATAAAACTCTGAAAAACATAAAATAAAACTCCTAAGATAATCAAAAAGTAAAATAACAATCAAATAAAAATAACCTAAAACTAAGGATGCTTGAAAGACACAATGAAACTGAATGATTATGTTTAAGATCATTATAGAAAAAGGAAGAGTAATCTAGCATAAAAGGATAACTGCAATTTACATTTGTGCTAGCTTAAATAACTCAATGCTTGATTAAAGCAAATGCTTATCCAACTTATTCATGAAAAATGCTTTGATTCATTAGCTTATTTCTCTGCATATTGTAATGGTTAAAATAACTCTTTGCACTGATACATTGACAATGCATGACCAGATCAATTTGAACTCATTAATAAAAAAATAGTGCAAGAATATATTAAGTGTATGTAGGAAGGCTTCAGTTGAGCATAAAAGAAAAACATCAATGAAAAATCAGATTCTTCTTCTTAGATCACAATCCAAGCAAAAGAGCCTACAAGTTTAAGTTCCGGATGCAAAGGAATGACTAAAACTATATCATGGAACAACATCAATCTTCAGATAAAGCATCAATGGCTTGATAGCAAAAGTTAACTATTTAGTCAAGACTTACAACAACACCTAAGAACTCAAACGATAAATCTATGAAGGAAGTGCCAAAAGAGATAAGTTTTCAAACTTAATTATATTTCTTTCATTGCTATATACTCTAGATGCCTCTGAATGAACTACATTGGATTTGAATTAAGTCAAGTTTTACTGTTTTGAGCTAAATCATGTTGAAAATCTTAACAAGCCTTAAATTGATCAGATCTATAAACATCATTACAGTCCTAAGGCATAGTCAAGCCTATTTGGAAAACTTCACAGTTTAAGGTCTCGCATAGGAATTTCATTCCTAGTCATTCCTTCTATAATAATGTTTATTAACCTGATCTCACATAAAGAATTACAATTGAAAAGTAAAAAATCATAAAGATAACCATCATGAATACAAACAGAACACTAACATTAACAAAATCCCATGAACATTCAAACATCCAAAAATTTCCATCTTCTTCAAACATCAACAACCACCAATAAGTTCAGAACATTTAACAAAGAAAATTAAAAATGGTTACTCCTTTAAAACTTTAATAAATGCTAAAAACTTTGTAATTCTGTCATGAGTTTCAGATAGTTCCTTCTCTAAAGCCTTAATTCTATCAATAATCTTTTCTTAAGCAATACACTAGTTAATTAAAAGAAGATTTGTAAAGACATTTATCTTCTTAGCAGACTTTAATTCCTTCTTCAATTGTCTCACCTCCTCTTCTAAAAAATGAATCTGACTATTTTCTCACTTATCTCTTGCTCCATTGTTGCTTGAATGTTAACCTCATATTGTTTATCCAACTAAATATCATAAAATGCAAGGGTCATGATCAATTTTCAAAAGACAAATAAACTTTACAAGAATAATTATAACTTAAATAGGAAATAGATCTTCACACTTTTAGAGACCCAAACAAGACAAAAGAGGATCATGCATTATCATTGTTAAATAACGATGAATAAAATAAAAGATACACATCTAATATTTAACCAGCTAAAAGAATGATTCTATAAACAGCATAAATCACTAAATTTAAATTTTCATAAAATGCCATAACATGTAAAATCATAAATGTGAGTTTAAAGAGTTGTAATGTTACGTATAAAAAGTTCATATCAAAAAATAAAAATACTTAATCAAATAAAATATCAACAATTGCTTCTAACTCTTTAACTCTTTGGTGAGCTTTGGCTAACTCTGTCTCCAAATCTTTAATATGCTCTACCACCTTCATATAAGCAGAGGAGTCATCTCTTCCTCCTAATCCCTCTACGCAAGAAAAGAGAAAGACGAGAGCTTATCTGCTTACCAAGTAATCTGTCAACTCCACCATTAATAACTCTTAACTATCACCCCTAATAATAATGACAGACAACCATTAATTAAAAGGAGATACATATTAGTAGTAAATCATGCATTATCACTGCATTTGCTTCTGGCATATCAATATGATTTTGATGAATAATACATGCTTGATTGATTAATAACTAATTATTGCTCCTTATAAATATGTTTCTTAATAAAATTGTTTAATTATCAAAATGTTTGGAAAATGTTCAATATTATAATCAACCTAATTAATCTGGTCATTACATTAAATTAATTAGTGGAAAAGAAAATTTTGTATATACAAGAAAATAATATTCCAAATTTCAACAAAATAGGGGGAAAAGAACTTAAAGAAAGAATATTATATAAACAGGAAAAAAAATAATTACAAGTAAAATCTTTTTTATTATGATAAAGAAGGGGAGAGAAATATTAGAGACTTGTAAGAAATTTGAGTGACTTGTGGCAAAAATGATTAAGCATTTGGAAAATGATATTAGGGTCGAACCCATAGGATTATATAAGTTAGATATTGAAGGGGAGATTAAAAGAAAATTCTAATTTTTGTACAAGTCTTCAAAGTTTTGTCATCATCAAAAAGAGATAGATTGTCAGCATTATTTATATGATTTTGATGATAACAAAACTTATATTAAAGAGAAGAATCATGTATGCTTAAATCTCTAATAATCATATAAATGACTATGAATTAATAAACAGCCATTAGCATAAAAACGTAACCATGAATGATTAATTATACAAGTATACATTCCTTACTTTATGGTGTGCAAATAATAAACATTAATTAACCTTTACTGCATAAATTTGCTAAATAAATACTATGCACCATAATTACTTAAGCTTTTATATTATGTATTTAATAGAAATTTATATTATCCTTGCTTTACAAAATGATATAATGAAGATAAAAATACATTTTGATATTATCTATGAGCATAGATGAAACTGAGAACAGATAAAGTGTTGCTTAGATCAAAATGGGCTTCAATAGATAAAGGCATGATTATCTACAACTTACAACAGATAAATGCAACATGCAAAGTATTCTATCCAAGACAAAGCAGAACATAATTCATCTATCGCTTACATCAGACAAATACTACATTTTGTCTGTTCAAGCAAGTTAATGTAAGCTTCTTCTGGCACCTTCAACAGACAATAAGGAACAAAAGAAGAAAACCACACTTCGTCTTTCAATGCAAGACTGAGCAAATTTCATCTGCCACCTCCAATAGACAATGAAGAACAAAGGAAAAATATTCCACTTTGTCTATTCGTACAGAAGGAGAAGGTTGTCAATTGATCAACCTAACTTCATCAACACCACTCAGAGTTAGCCTATTATCTACAACAGACAAACCATATACATGAAGGATTGATCAATAGAAAAATCTCTTGAATAAATTTTGGTAGACATAGAAGAGTTTGTCTATCAGTCAGTTCAACTTCATCTATGTCATTCAAAGATCGTTTGCTACTTACATCAAACAAAATCATTCTTATGAAAGTTCAATTGATAGACAATCCTATGAAGAATTTTTCTGCAGCTTATGGCAGACAAATGTAGGTAAAGAGAGGCCAAGACTTGTCAAAGAAAAATTAATTTATATGACTAAGCATACAAATGACATCTGCACTCAAGCCATCATTGTGCAGACTTATACTAGTGAGCATTTTTGGCAAATGAGCATTGCTACAAGTTTTTCAAAGTTGTGATGAGATAAATGAGGAACACCTTTTTACGCAACTCATCCTCCTCTCTGAATGGCAATGCAGTAGCTCAAGACAAATCAGAAAGACTCGAACTTCAATAGTAGAAAATTCAAACAGTCTTATTCATTCAATGCTGCTCTCATTTCTACATTCAACAAAACTCATCTTCTCCAACAATTGAAAGTATGAAGAAACTATTAAGGAGAAAAGGTGAGACAATTCTGTAGTGCTGAAGGAATACTTTTCAGATGTACCTAACCTTATGCAAATCCTTCCACCCATGGTCTAGAGCTTAAACCGTTATCTATCTTTCATGAGCTTTAATCTGCTTATCCTTATAGTCATTGTCTTTACATTATGGAAAGATCTTTTGTATTAAATAGAGCTAAAAGAGAGATCATATATTCTCCTATGCTTCATTGTAAAGTGTCAATTTTCTGGTAAACTTAAAACCAAAGAGTTGTTGGTGAGCTCTAAAAAACCAACAAGTTTACTGGTGATCTTTGAAAAAGTGAGCTTGTGGTGAGCTTGTGAAAACCACGTTGTAATGAGTTGTTGGTGAACTAAGGAAAATCATTAAGTTTGCTGGTAATCTTTGAAACTAGTGAGTTTCCTAGTGAGCTCATAAAACCAGTAGAGTGACAAGAACACTCGCTTATACCCCCTATAGCTGGAATCCAAAAAACGTATCAGGGACACTTATGTATTCTATTATACAAGGTCTAGTGGAACTCAAGGCACAATGAGTGTGTGCTCTTGGAAGAGTGAATGTAGGGACAGGGTCCTGAAACACTATAAAAATCGTCTTGTTTGTGTGAGTGTGTTTGTTCAATTTCTTTATTCTTTATGCATTTTATTATTTCTATTATTCATCTTATGCCACACTACACACAAGCACAAAAAGAGGAAAATGATTCAACATGGGTTAAGCAATGAATTTTTATTTACCCAATTCACCCCTCCCCTCTTGGGTTAAGCCATCCTACGGGATTATACACATAAGCTCTTTCAATGATTTAGAGTAGTGCTTTTGAGGATGCTTCCTCATACAATGAAGGTAGAATAGGACTATAGAATTGCTGATATCTATCAAGCAAAAAGAGAACGAGTCTCTTTGGGATACATTAACAGATTCAACCGCCTCACATTAGACATTGAGGGATTGGATCATAAGCAGCACTCCAAAGTGGGATTACAAACACACATGTGAGGTACCAACTGCATCTGTTCCCACCTAAGAATTATTTAGAACTTCTGGAAGCCTTAAACAAACACATAGATGCAAAAGAGATTACTCGAGAAGAAAACCTTGAGACTAAAAGGAAACGGATAGCTTGCCCGCCACCCTCCCCCCCTTCCACTGTATTATGAAAGGCTTTTTGGAAAGCTAGACCACAAATCCACTAGGAACAGATGCTTTAGAAAAGATAGAGGAACAATTAATCTCACTCCTCTTATTTGTTCCTTAACTCATGTCTACCATGAAATCCAAAGACAATGATACCTCTCTGATCTGCCCCTACTCAAAAATAGGAGTGCACTCAACCCTAACAAATATTGTTTATTCCTTAAAGATGTTGGCCATAATACAAAAGATAGCTTCATCTTAAAGTGAGAAATTAAGAAACTTATAAGGACTAGAAATTTTCAGCAATTTGTAGCCAATAACTCATAGAAAACAACAACAAGAAGGGAAAATCGGCCCTAAAAGACTATGACACAGGAAAAAAGTGATAAAGATGCAATAGCTGAAACAAACCATCCCATAGTTGGAGTAATTAACATTATTATGGGCAGTCCCATAGCAAGTGGAAATACTCATGAAAACAGCAAACATACTTGGAACAAATCAACATTATGGGGCAAACATCTAAGCAAAAAAGAGAAAAGGGTGACTTTCCAATCAATGTTTTAGAGGAGAACATGCACAGTGTGGTTGTTCCTGACACTATGATCATATCATTAGTAATATCCAATTTTTAGGTGAAAAGAATTATTGTAAAAAGAGGGTCATTTGCAAACATTTTATTTTATTGTTACCTTGAAAGATGAAAAACTCCCAAGGGAATGTTGCGAGCCACAAAGGGATAACTGATGGGCTTTACCAAAGATGGTGTATTCCTAGGAGTAATGACACTTTCCTTTACGATAGGAGATGGCTCCAAAAAAACTACCACCTCTCTTAACTTTCTAGTCATGAAAGTACCTTTAGCCTAAAATGTCATATTAAGGTGTCCTATCCTCAATAAAATGAGAGCAATAGTTGTTGAGTCTAATCCTCCTACTTAGCTTGATTTTGATGATGAATGTAATTAAGCAGCTAAGTTTTGATGATGAATAAACATATGAGTGAAGAGTTAAGGTACTAACTATTTACTTTCAAAGTGATGGAGCATTTATATATCAAATAAATTAAGGAGAATAATTGCAAGCAATAAATAGCGTTAACTGTAAGCTTATCACATTAAGCCTTCAAAAGAAGATAATTTCAAAAGAATGTTCAAGTAAAAATCACTCATAAGCAATTCAAAAATATTCTGAAGTACTTTAGAGACAAATCAAAATCCCTTTAGAGACAAGACATGAAGGTCAGAAGTTCAAAAGTATTTAGAGCTACTTCAAAACTTCTTCAGAAACAAGTCTGAATCTTTTTAAAGACAAAATGTAATCCTCAAAATTAACTCCAAGGAAGCCTCACACTTCAAAAGTAGTTCAGAACCATTCCTAAGTCTCCAAAAACACCTCAAAAGTAAAATGCTCTATGAACTTAAGAAATAATTTAGAGAAAGTTTCTTCACTTAGAAGTTCCTCAGAAAGAACTTTAGAATAAGTTTAAAAGAAATATCTACACTTATAACATTATCAGAAGCAATACAGAATGTCAACTTTGTAATCATAAATTCATCAAAAGAACTTCAGAAATGCTTCTAAGTGTTAGAGCTGTCCCAGAAGATCGACATAGTGATACAGAATAAGCTCAAAAGAAGCTTCTGAACTTAGAAGATTTTTAGAAGTAATACAAAAGGCTGTTAGAGATAACTTCAAAAAGATAAGATTTAAGAAGCATATTAAAGGCCGAATTCAAACTTCAGAATTTAACCTTAGAAGTTCTTCAGAAGCAACTCAAAAGCTCTTCATAGGTATCATCAAAAAGCCAAAACTTAAGAAGTATATCAGAAACAAAATTCAAGCTTCAAAAATAATTCAGAAGTTTCTCAAGCTACTTCCACAACACTTCAGCTAAGGGTCAATCCACTTCCATACCCTCATTATTTGATGACACAAATTATGGGCACTGGAAGATGAGAATGAAAATTTCTTGATTGTCGCACACTATCAATTGTGGCTAACTATCAAAGATGGGAAGATTGTCCTAAATACAAAAGACAAGTATACCATTGAGAACATCCAAGTAGTTGAAAGAGATGCCAAGGCAAACAACTACCTTTACTTTTCCCTTACACCCTCTAAGTTTGATAAGATTTCCTCTTGTGATATTGCCAAGAAAATCTGGAACAAACTACAGGTTGTACATGAAGGAACAAAATAAGTAAGAAAAACTAAAATAAATCTTCTTTTATAGAAATACAAATCTTTCAGTATGAAGGATATAGAGTCAATTTTAGATATGTTTGGAAGATTCCAAAAGATGACAAATGAGCTAAAGAATCTAAGAGAGAAGTATTAACAACACAAGTTGGTGAAAAAAATAATAAGTTCGTTATCAAGGTAATGGATGCCTAAAGTAACAATGACCTAGGAAGCAAAGAACCTAGACACAATGAGCCTAGAATAGCTCATGCATTCTCTCATGACCTATGAGGTATTGATGAAACAAAAAACTATAGAAGATCCCAAGGGCAAGAAGACAATTGCCTTAGAACTGAGACAAAAGCTAATAACTCCCAAAGTGAAGCATCAACAAGCAAAGATGATAATGAGAACATGGCAATGATCACATGAAGAAGAAAAAATTTGGGTGCAACTCAAGAAATAGTTCAAGAAGAAAAGACAAAAATAAAGAGTCTCCCAACTGCTACAATTGTGGGAAGACTGGGCACATGAAGTTTGACTACCCAGAACCTGATAATCAGCAAAATAATCAGTAAAAGAAAAAGTAAAAGCCATACTTTGAGAAGAAAAATAGCAACAGTAACAATCAAAGTAGAACCAATAGAAATAGGAAAAGAAGGCTCTAGCAGCATGGGAAATGCTAGAGAACATAATAAATGAGAGTGAAAGTGAAGAGGATAAAGAACATCAAACACAGATCAGTTAGCTTTCACTAAATAGAAATGATCAAAATGAATTCCACATGGGAATTAGCTTCATGGATATCCATGAAGAAGAGGTAACCTCTGACACTGAAACTCTAAATCATGATGAGATGTTAGATGAACTATACTCAGACTTTATGATTTTGAAAAACAAATACAAAGAGACTAAAAGGAGTGTAACAAAATTACTATTGAATGTTCAAAATTAAAGGAGGAAAACTCCAAGCTCAAGAGCAATCAAAATACCATCAATGCACTTGAGCAAGTCAAGGCTGAAAACAATACCCTTCCACCTTATTAAGAATGAAACCTAAGAAGAAGTGTGGGCAGTAACAATATAGGAAACAAAGTGAAGCTTCTAGGAGAAAATAATGACCCAAACAGACCATGATTTAGGTTCCCAAGGAAGTTGCATGTATAGCAACTTAGTCTCCATTAGCTAGAATAATGGTACCCAAGAAGAAATAGATACTAAAGTTCTCTACCACTAACTCACCTGGACCCATTCTCAAATAGGTACCAAAAGTTAAAACTTAATTTTGTCTATACAAGTATGCTTGAGAGCCACAAGGAGAAGTATATGGTATATCGATAATGGTTGCTCAAGGCATATGACAGGGAATAGGGATTTGTTCATGAAGCTGAAAATAAAATCTGATGAAACAGTGACTTTTAGGGACAATGGAAAAGGTAGAGTGGTTAAGATTGGTAAGGTTAGCCAACTACCATCCACCACAATTTTAGACATATTTCTTGTAGAATGATTAAAACATAGTCTTCTAAGTTTTAGTCAATTTTATAACAAAGGATATAAGGTTGTATTTGAATCTCAACTTTATTCAGTTCTAGATAAGTCTTATTCAGTTATAGTACTCGATAAAAGGCATGAAAATATATATTTGGTTGATCTTTCTAATATCCTAGCAAAGTGTCTTGTTGTTAATAACAATGAATCCATGTTGTGACACAAAAGATTAGGACATGCCAACAAAAATCTAATTGAAAAACTATACAATAAGGATCTTATTGTTGGTTTACTTAAACTTAAATTTGACCAAGGAAGGTTGTGTGAAGCCTGCTTGAAAGGTAAGCAAGTAAAAAAATCATTTAAATCAAAAAAAAGATGTATACAAACCAAAACCCCTTCAGTTACTACATATGGATCTAGTTGGACCAACAAGAACTAGAAGCCTTAGAGGGAAACGTTATGCATATGTCATCATGGATGACTATAGTAGATTCGCCTGCGTAATGTTTCTAGCCTCTAAAGATGAAGTTTGTTCATTCCTTGAAGTATTTACCAAGTTCATGCAGAATGAACAATTCTCTCATATTATTACCATAAGGAGTGATCATGGTGGAGAGTTTGAAAATCATAAGGTTACAAATTTCTGTAAAAGCAATAATATTCTTCAAACTTTTTTGCACCAAGAACACCCTAGCAAAATAAAGTAGCTAAGAGGAAAAATAAATCCTTACAAGAGATGGTAAGGACTATGTTGAGTAAATACAATCTGCCTTAATATTTTTAGGTTGAATCAATGAACACTGCATACTACATTATCAATAAAATCTTCACTAGGCCCTTACTCAATAAAACTCTATTTGAATTGTTTTATGGCAATAAACCAAATATTTCTTATTTCTCTACTTTTGGCTGCAAATGTTTTATTATTAACAATGGTAAGGAAAACCTTGGAAAATTTATAACAGATTTGATTAACGAATATTTTTTAATTATTCCACTATTAGCAAGGCATTTAGAGTGTACAACTTGAGACTTAAGATTGTAGAAGAATCTATTCATGTTAAATTTGATGAACATATTGACTTTATGAAAAGTGCCAGTGATTTTGATGATGAAATAGAAAACCTTATAACAAATGTGGAGAAATTGAAGTTACAAGATAAATAAGCAGAAGCTCCACAATCAAAGGCATCAATGGATGAAGCTAGACCATCCACAACAGAGGTAAATGAGTAAGGTAACACATCTCTTCCCAAAGATTGGAGGTTCATGCATGCTCATCCTAAAAACTAGATAATTGGTGATGTGTATAATAGAGTTAGAACTAGATCATCTTATATCCAAGTATGTGGCAATTTTGCATTCATTTCTCAACTAGAGCCAACTTACATAGACCAAGCTTTAGAAGATAAAAATTGTACTTAGTTATGCGTAGACCAATTTAAAAGAAATGACTTGTGAACTATTGCTCCAAGACCAGACCACCAATCTATTATAGGTACTAAATGGGTCTTTAGGAACAAATTGGATGAATCAGGAATTATAGTGAGGAATGAGGCAAAATTAGTAGCAAAGGGATATTATCAAGAAGATAATGACTTTGAAGAGTCATATGCCCCTGTTGCAAGGATAGAAGCCATTAGAATGCTCCTTGCATTTGCATCCTATATAGATTTCAAGTTATATCAGATGGATGTAAAGAGTGCATTCTTAAATGGATTTACTAATGAAGAAATTTACATAGAACAACCTGCTGGGTTTGAAGATCCTCATAGTCTAAATCATGTCTTCAAATTCAAGAAAGCTCTTTATGGTTTGAAACGGGCTCTTAGAGCCTAGAACGAGAGGTGAAGCAAATTCCTAATTGAGAAAAGCTTTTCAAATGGTAAAATTGATACCACTTCTTCATTAAGCATGCAATGAATGATATCCTTATAGTTCAGATTTATGTTGATGATATAATATTTAAAGCAACTAATGAAAATCTTTATTAAGAGTTTTACAAGATAATGCAAGGTGAATTCAAAATGAGCTTTATGGGAGAATTTAACTTCTTTCTAGGACTACAAGTCAGGCAGATGAAAGAAGGAATTTTCATCCATCAAGAAAAGTACTCAAATAAACTGCTGAAGAAATTCAACATCAAAGATGGTGAAAGATATGGAGCACTAATAAGTACATCAATAAACATGGATAAGGATAAAAAAGGGTAAATTTGTTTGTAATAAACTTCATAGGAGCATGATAGGATCTTTATTATAGTTGACTACCAGTAGACCAGACATAATATTTAGTGTTTGCATGTGTGCAAGATTCCAATCAAATCCTAGAGAGTCACCTCAAGAATTCTTAAATACCTTTTAGACGCTTTAAACCTCTATTTGTCATAACCAAAAGGTTCAAATTTTGAATTGATTAGGTACTTAGATGCATATTTTGCTAGATATAAGGTAAATAAGAAGAGTACCTTAGGAAATTGTCAGTTTCTTAAAAGCATGATTATATCATGGTTCTCCAAGAAACAAACATTTGTTGCATTATCAACTGTTGAGGCTGAATATGTAGCTGCAGGTAGTTGCTGTGCTCAGATTTTATGGATGAAACAACAATTAGGTGATTTTGGTTTGAAATATGTTGATACAACCATCAAATGTATTAATACTATTGTCATAAATCTGATAAAAAATCTAGTGTTGCATTCCAGAACAAAGCATATAGAAATTAGGCATCATTTTATTAAAGATCAGGTTCAAAATCATGATATTTGATTAGAGTTTGTACCAATTGAAGATCAATTAATAGATACTTTCATAAAGTCACTTCTAGAGGACAGATTTTGCAAAATTAAAAGAGAACTCAGTATATTAGATCCATGTGCATAAATTACATATTGCATGATTTAACTGTCTTATAATGTTAACGATCACATGATTATGATTATTAGAGTTTTTGTCTATATACCTAAGCTATACATGAATTCTACATCTCTATCTTTTAGAATGTTTCTGAAGCATCTCAAAAACTCATATAAAGTCTCAGAGTCTTTTCTGCACTTAAATATCCTCTCTGAACATCCTCAGAAGTTCTGAGACTTTTCTTTAGAACCTCGGATGCTAGCACCTAATTTTAGAAACCCTATGAAACATAGATTTTCATGTAGCACTATAACTTCCTTAGAGCTTCGAACATTATTAGCTCAAAAATTCTGAAGCCCATCAACAAATATTAAACTCTTTAAACTCTCTTACCTATTTCTCTCACCAAAATCTCCAAACACACATCTCCCACACAATCAAATCCTTCCAACCAAGGAAGATATCTTATCCTCTGGGGTTTAAGTAGGGGCGAGTTCAACCCAAACCCGGCTGCCTGAACCTGCATTTTAAGTAGGGTTGGGGAGTCTTTAGTCAACCTGAACCCGCACCCAAACCCACATCTACTTAGGGTTAGGGACGGGAAGGGTGTCGAGCAACCCGCTCCAACCCAAACTCGCATCATTTCATTAAAAATAAAATAAAAATAAAAATATGCCCTAGGAACAGTGATATGGCCACATGGGGTCGATCCTTCCATCCAACTCTAGCCCATGTGAAAATAAATAAAAATACTAATAAAAATATAGACAATAGTAAAACAAGAAAAAACTATTAAAGTAGGTTGGAATAGATAAATATAATATCAATTTATTATTTACACTTGTAATACTTTTACATCACCAATGGTGAGTAATTAGGTGAACATACAAATCTTATATAGTAAATAAATATAATTGAAAAGGATATAATTATTATAGTAATCTTAATGTTATAAAATGTCTAAAGAAATACAAAATGACAGATGTTCAGTCTGCTAATCGCGTGGTTACTGTTGTGTAAATAGAACTCTTTATTTTCACATTTTTTCTTCTAAAATTTCTTTGTTATTATTTTTGAGACTTCATCAACTACTTCAGCCTATTCATAGTTTTAAAAAAAAATCAAAAGAGAAAAGCAGTGTTGAATCCACCCAAGTTCAACTCGAACCCAAACCCAAAGTCATCCCACACATATAGGGTTGAGGATAGGATTGGGAAAAGGTTATAAAAGTGAAGGTTAGGGTTAAGATTTGAAAAAGATTGTAGAAGTGAGGGTTAGGGTTGGGCAAGCTCAAACCCGCCCGACTTGCACCCCTACTTATCCTTATCTTAAGCCTTTTTTTATTATGACGCAAAGGGGGAGAAATATTAGAGTAACTTACTGCACCCATTCAAGGAGAAATATTAGAGTAACTTAGTACACTCATTCAAAGGGAGCCACAATAAGTCAGTAGAAGCACTGCATATTAAATATGCATTTAGCCACTTTAAATTTTTTTATTGTATATTTTATAAAAGGTTCATCACTCAAATATTTTATCATCATCAAAAAGGGGGAGAATGTTGAGTCTAATCCTTCTACTTAGCTTGATTTTGATTATGAATATAATTAAGTAGATAAGTTTTGATGATGAGCAAACATGTTAGTGAAGAGTTAAGGTAATAACAATTTACTTTCCAAGTGATACAACATTTATATATGAAAATAGATTAAGGAGAGTAACTTTAAGCATAAACAACTTTAATTGTAAGCTTATCAAATGAACCCTTCAAAAGAAGATTATTTAAAAAGAATAATTGAGTAAAAATTACTCAGAAATAATTCAGAAATATTCATAAGTACTTTAAAAACAATTCAGAATCACTTTAGAGACAAAGTGTAAAGCTCAAAAGTTTAGAAGCATTTAGAGCTAGTTCAGAACCTCTTAAGAAACAAGTGTTAATTTTTTAGAGACAAAGCCCGATCCTCAAAATTAACTCCAAAGCAGTCTCACACTTTAGAGATAGTTTAGAAGCATTCCTAAGTCTCTAGAAACACCTAAGAAGTAAAATGCTCTAAAAACTTCAGAAATAATTAGAGAAAGTTTCTGCATTCAGAAGTTCATCAAAAAGAACTTCAAAATAAGTTCAAAAGAAATATCTATGCTCAAAACCTTATCAGAAGAAATACAAAATGTTGACTTTGCTAATAGAAGTTCATTGGAAGAACTTCAAAAATGCTTCCAAGTCTTAGAGATGTCTCGAAAGATCAATAATAATGATATAGAATAAGCTCAAAAGAAGCTTCTAAACTCATAATATTATCAAAAGATTTTCAAAAGTAATATAGAAAGCTATCAGAAGTAACTTCAAAAAGACAAGATTGAAGAAGCATATCAGAGGCAGAATTCAAACTTCAAAAATTAACCTCAGAAGTTTTTTAGAAGTAACTCAAAAGCTCTTCAGAGGCGTCCTTCAAAAGCCAAAACTCAAGAAGTATATCAAAAATAAAATTCAAGCTTCAAAAACACTTTAGAAGTTTCTTCGAAGCAAAAATATTACCAATGAAAGTGTCAGATATCAAAATCAACCTTTAGAAGAATCTGAAGTGCTCAACCTTGCAAATTTCTGATGTTGCTATGGTTTAGAAGTTTTGAAGAAGAGCCTCAAAAGTTCTACATTAAATGCACAACAATAACTGATAGATAGTTGAGCATCAGAAGTTTTGAAAATTAATCTCTAAAGTTCTGAAGCTGGATAAAAAAGGAAAGTCACAGCGAAGCTTTAAATGCCCTTATTAAAATGGTCAAAAAGCTACCAAAAATAATCATTACATCTAAGGTATTTTTCATAACTTATAAAAAGAAGATTCAAACATCTGAAAAAAAAGAGGAAAAAAGTTGAACAAAATTTACTCAAGCATTTACTGAAGCTCCCCATATTTAATTCCACAAGATAAGCTTTATTATGCTACATTCCAATAAACATTCACAAAAAATCATTCAACAACACTTGGAGTCTAATCTTTCTTATTCTTGACTATTATATTTATTATGCTCTTATCATTAAACTTTGTATACTCTTCTTATCAAGAGGCATTCATTTCTGTACACATTTACTTATTGTTTTCTCTTTTTTAAGCAAGGGGCTTGCATCTTATAGTAAACAACAAGCTGGAAAACTTGCAAAAGAATATATAAGTTGTTGGTGAGCTTTGAAAACCAACTTGTATAAGTTGTTGGTGAACTTTGAAAACCAATTTGTATAATTTGTTTGTGAGCTTGAAAACCAATAAGTGTTAGTGGAACCTGAGCTTAGCAAGAGGGGCTAACTCATAAAGTACAATAGGTACCCAGGTTAAAGGCCAAACCACTATAAAAATGATTATCTTAGTCTACTATGTGATCTTTCCTAAAATTTTTGAAAACTCAATTCACAGC
>JAYJMB010001872.1:0-16030 GCA_036873735.1 Pouteria campechiana
AATCATTGTCTTTGCTTCAATGAAATGATCATAGTTCTTAAGGAAATACTTCTCACCCCATGCCATGGCTAACTCTACTGCAAGAGTACCACTTAGGCCAAGTTTTCTCCAATCCATAGTGTCAAGATCAAGTTCCAAGTTGTTCACATATATAGACATTTTTATTTAACCTTTTATGTTTAGGTATGTATTAAAAACCCAAACCCAAACCTAATTGAAGGGTCCGGTAAGGATTAGGCAAAAATTTTAAAAGTAAAATAAGGATTAAAATTAGACAATATTTTATAGAGAGGGTTAGGATTAGTCAAAAAACATCCAAACCAAAGCGGCCCATGCATACCCCTGCTACCCTAGCAATAAAGAGGGGACGACAATAAATGGTGGCAAACAAGCAAATTTGAAGAATTAAAATGACACATGCAGGAAAAGGGCGATGCCTCGTCGGATATTTACTGCCGTGGTATGCGGGTGCGTACTCCATGCTTCCAACGTCGAATCTTTAAGAACATAATCACGATCTAAACCTTCAATCTGATAGAAAATTACATGATTTTTTTCTATTTAATTTTGATGAATTAAAAATGTATATGCTTAAGTAGAGATTGCAAAAGAAGGAAAAATAAAAGATGGCAGAAGAGAATAGGTGATGAGGTTAATAACATAAGTGTCACAACCGTCGTAACGTAAATAAAAATAAAAATATTTTTTTTCTTTTAAAATAGATAGTAATACGTAGAAATTAGGATAATTAAGTTAATAAAAGCAAAGCCCAATAAAATCTCTGTTTTTTACTTGACATTTGCCAACTCCTAAAAACTATTATTTATTTATTTATTTATATTTTTATTTATCACTTCCGTTTTTGTCTAAGTATTATCTTTCTTCATTTTATAAAGCGAAACACCACCGTTTATGGTGCTTCTCATATGTTTTACTATGCTTTCATCTGCGCCACGCCATCTTTACCCATCTCAGCTAGCCAGGTGTCATCCATCACACTATCCCATAAAATCAAAATCGAGCCTCTTTATCTATTTGATGGTCCTCTTTCTCGGATACTCTGGCCGACCGCGACAGCTGATGCTCAAGCTCGGGAATTGTAAGAACGGCATGCTCGAATCCAAAGAGGGTCCCAAAATTCATAGACTGCACCGAGCTCTGATGATATGCGTCAATTCCACCAATTTCTGACATTTATTGGTCCATCTAAACCGCCCATCAACTGCTCCATTTGTAGATGTATTTTTATAAGCCCCTCAATAGATGTCCCGCGTATCGGACGACAATGAGTGCAGATTGCAAACGCATGTGTATGGAATGCCTCACTCTGCCCGAGCAGAGATGTTTTCGTGGCCGCGTCAATTCCAAGTCCTTTTCTTTTTGTTCCTGCTCTCTTCTTCCAGCTTTAGCCCCTCTCCCTCCCTCTCATTGGATTCCACTGCTTTCTACAATGCTGACTATATATGACTCTTTGTGCAAATGACATAAAAAAAATTCCTCATTTGGGTCTCCAACAGAATCCCAGAAACCCACTTCATTTTCCATGGCCGAGGAAGCTGTTAAGACCCTCTTCCTCTTCTTCTTCTACCTTTCTCTACTCTGTATCCGTTGTTGTTCAGGTCAGTGTAATTCACTGCGCCTCTCTCTCTCTCTCTCTCAGTCTTACTTGGGGAAAGGAAAGAAATCAATCGCTTTGCATCTGCTCTGTTTATAAGTCTATCATAAGTGTCTACTGGAGTGCTTCTCATAGAAGTAATCTCATTTTTGATACATACAGCTTAGAGATGAAGACATATGTTCGCTTTTGGCTCCGAATCACGTTGGGTTCTAAAGATTAGGCAGAAAAATAAAACTACGTTCCCCTTTCTTAAAAGAATTATTGGATTCCAATTTCACCTTTATGAAAATGGTTCAAGCACCCATGAAATTTTTTTGAAGCCACAACCCTCCTTTCTTCACTCTTTTGTAGACCGTCTTTAGCTATGGCTACTCACTCTGATGAAGCTGTGCTCGCAAATCCTCCTTACCCTCCTCTTCTTCTTCTTGTAATTTTCTGTTTTTTGAATTGAGATATTACAGTATGGCTAGCTCACCACTGCAAAAACTGAAATTTGTTATTTGCAAGTCATGTCAGGGTGGATGTGATTATCCAGGTATCGTCACTAATCTTGGTTTTCCATCTGTTTTTTTCAGGATCTCTGGTGGGTTTTGCATACGATGCAAGGAGAAACAGCCCTGCCTCGTCACCTGCAGAAACCCTCTCTTTGCTGAAGAAATATGGAGTAAAACCTTCTCAGATTAGGATCCACGTTGAAGATAACATACCATATGATTCAGTAGCCAACGATGGAGTAGCTGTGGATCTCTACATGAGCGATATTACGGTCAAGAATCTGCAAGCCTCGACAGATTCAGCTGTTTCATGGGTTAGGACTCACCTTATGACTTCTCCCCCACATGGAAAAATCACGAGCATTTTAGTTAGCAGCAGTAAATTGGTGGCAGATAACCAGATTCATTTGCTCCTACCCACCTTGAATTCAATCCATTCTGCACTGAAAATCTTTGACCTTGATCGGCATGTGAAGTCCTCAGCTGTTCTGCCACTGTCACTTTTAGAGCATTTAGACAGAAAATCCGAAAAAGAGCTGGACAAAGTTATCAATTTTGTTAGGATGCAGGGGTCTTTCATTGTAGTAGAGACTAATATTGATGGAGAAATGAGTTGGGGAGATCAATTTGTTAGGCTGGTAATTGAAAGAGCTGCATTGGCTGCCACTTTTCTTCCTCATGTTCCTATCATTTTGAGGATTAAGAGCTCTGCAGTTCCTAGTGCAGATGAAATAGCTGAAATCAGTTCAAAAATGACCAGAGCTGTAGAAAACCATACTCGGATTGTGAATTGTATTCGTGGGTTACTTGTAGATATAACTCCTATGGGAGAATCTAAACAGAAAGAACTCAACAGAGAAAAAGAACAGGTATCCCCTTCTTCCTACCGGGCACTACTGGATAATTCAATGGACCCACCAACAACATTTACACCTGCAGTCCCCATAAACAATCCTGGCACAACGCCAGTAACAGTTCCTTCCACAAACCCCACCCCAACTATTGTCACTGTTCCTGCTACCAATCCTGTTACAATCCTTCCCACAAACCCAATATCTAATCCTTCTTTGGCACCACTCATAGGCCCAATATCAACACCCATCACGGTTCCTTCCACCAATCCTACCCCACCAGCAACTGGTACAGTCCCAGTAACCAATCCAGGCATAACACCCATTAGTGTTCCCACAACACCACCCATAACCAATCCTGTCACCACCTATCCAGTCCCCCCACCTGGTGGTACACCAAGCACCACACCAACTACATCACCAATTACAATCCCACCACCAGCATCAACCACCTCCCCAACAGTTTCTGGGCAGACCTGGTGTGTTGCAAAGACAGGTGTAGCAGACAGTGCATTGCAGAATGCATTGGATTATGCATGTGGAATTGGCGGTGCTGAATGCTCTGCTATCCAGCAAACTGGGAGCTGCTACAATCCAAATACCCTCCATGATCATGCCTCATATGCTTTTAACAGCTACTACCAGAAGAATCCAACTCCTTTGAGTTGCAATTTTGGAGGAACTGCTTCGTTGGTCAACACTAATCCAAGTAAGACAGGTATTTCCAATTTATGCTACTCAGTTCCTTGCATTTTTATATCTTGATGAATAATCCTATGATATTTGAGCATATATTATTCCCCACATAAACAACCCAAAATAGGGATTCAGGTTGGTTACACCAAAGTGACATGTGAAATCACCCATCCAAAACTTCTAAATTCGAGTGATATTACCTGCAAGATTTATGGAGCTGCCTGATTATTGGTCTGTCCTGTCCACGCCAATTGTGTGTCTGGATGACTGGCTGGATTGGATGGGATGCAGATGCCATGTTTAGCCCCACATACTATATCAGAGTTTTTATGGTGGGTTTCATCCTCTCCATGCTCATATTTCTTTACAAGCAATGGCACTTGCTACAAACGTGTAATGAGGTAATTATCTGTGAGAAATTAGAGTACTTTCATGAATGGGCCCTATATTAAAGTCCAATCACAATGCCATGCCATGCAAAACATTATAATAAAATAATTTCTCCAAAATGCCTGAAACAAATGATTAGAGAGACCAAATTTAGTGCAAAAATCAGATTAGCTCCATGAAGTTGCTATTATTACTGCTAAGAGGCTATATATTATTCATAATTTCACATAAAACATAAAATCCTGTAAGAAATCTTGTGAACAGATCAGATCTACTGATAGGATTCCTATAGCCCATACATGATATAGATCTGTGTCTGTGTGTGTGCGCACATGCGCACACACATGTGTAGATGGGAGAGTAAATGAGAATGTAAAAGAGAGCTTCACCCTTTCTTTGCAAACTGTTTCATCTGTAACAATTAACAACTTTTGGATGCTAAGAGTTTCGGATACTAAGAGGATGCTGAGATGAAATATGAACTCTTAGAGAGAGAATGATTACATTTTTTTCCCCATTAGATAGTAAAGATCATGTGGCGGACTTGAGATTTGGGTTAGTATGATCTTATTCCTATGATCCAACTTCGGATGGCCTAGAGATACATCTTAGTGAGCTCCACATTGCTTGAATTTATGGGAACACATGTGATCATTTGCCATCTATTATTTAAGATTCACTTTATCATAGCCTAGTGTCTTGACACATATAAAGACTCAGAAAATGATAACACAGTCAAAGTTACTAAGAAAATGATAGCACAGCACACCCACAGCCACCAAAGTTGTTTGACTTGCAAATGCCAATGTATCAGCTTGTTGTATTCAAAAGTAAAGACTCAGAGACTGATAACACAGCACACACATGTTACTTGACTTTTAAATGCCAATGTATCATCACATGAAAGTCTCTTTTATCATTCTGTCTTTACAAGATGGCCCAATCACAAGCACCATTACTCATATGTTGGAAATCATTTTGTCTGTGTTTTCTAACCATCCTTTTTCTTCCCCCAAATATTGAGTGGACCATCAAATTTTCTGCTGAGCAATGATCACAATCTTCGGCACTTGATTAATGCCCCAGGCCAGCCATAGCAAGTGGTTGAGGGTTCATTTCTTAGATTCTTTTGTCACCTGGCTGACTCTGGAAATGCTTTTGCCCAATTTCTAGTGGAACGATGCCCCTCCACTGAAGGACCTGTTTTTTATGGTTGCACGTTTGCCAACGGGGACATATATCTGTTGTCTTCTGCATTTAGTCTTGATATCTGCTATCAGATTGGATCATAATATCCTCAGGCTTGAATCTTCTGAATAGGGCATGAAAATTTTCTTAAAATGGGCATCAGTAGGAAATTAGATCTATTGTTAAATTAATTATCTGACTTATCATCCTTTGGAATAGATTTTGGACTGTCAATTAGATGATATTCCAATCCAACAACCCTCTTGCTTCATCTTTCATTCATCTGTGTATAGCATCCAATACTCGAAGATGCATTTTTTAGTCTCATTTGTCATTTACATGCATGCCACTGTCTTTTTGCTTCTTTTTTACCTCGCTTGTTCAATACCCAAATCAAATCCAAACATAGCGTTCAACTATTTGCATGAGCAAGAACTCTTTTGTAACAGCTCACTGAACAATGGACACTCTAGTTGTCTGCAAATTGAGAGTGAATCGTACCTTTCATAGTCTCAAATTGAATAAAGATAATTGCAGATCCTTCTCTAAGTCGAGAAAATCCATCTCTTATTTACCTTTTCACTCAAGTTCCAAAAATTCTGGAATGGGCCAAAATCCCCAAGAAATTTTAAAAGTGATAGTTATATCTTGATTTCAAAAATGACAATTGTGCCTTTTCATCCAAATAAATGAATGGGGACAAATAGTTGAGGGGAAGTGAGCAGCTGGAAAGACTGCAAAGAAATAAACCTTTTATTTAGATGGAGAAGCATAAATGTCATTTCATTCATTTTTTAAATTCTTATGAGCATTTTGGTCCTTCTAGAATTTTCAAGAAAAAAATCCGCAAATTAAGTGAATTGAGTAAGAGAAAAGCAAATTTCAAATTGGCAGAGAATGGGCAAATATGAAATACCTGATTCAGGGATATGCATAAAACTCTTCAAATAAACGTAATCCACTTATTCATTGCATTATTTGGATCACCAGCTAATACCCCATTTTTATATCTTTCTTGCCATGGCTAATTTTAAGTACTGAGGCAAGATTCTTATGGTTTCTGTTTCTGCAGGTACGGGGTCTTGCGTCTACCCTAGTAGGTGAGTAATGATTTTTCTACTTAATATGCTCCCAGGAATAGACCACTTTAGAATTCCAAACACTTGGAGCATTTTGATTTGCTTTCTTTGACATCCGGGATCCTATGCCTGTGCAGACTTCCCTGCCTGTAAACCATCCAATCCAACATGTACATAGCTAAGAACATGACTTGAAAATGTAGATGCAGGCTTTTCATTTGTCGTAGTTTAGGCATGACTGGTTTATCTGGCTTTGCAGCTCTAGTGCTTCATCATCAACACCTCCATCGTCGCCGTCCACAACACCCGCCTCACCGTCAACAACGCCAACAACACCCACCTCACCGTCAACAACGCCAACAACACCAACAACGCCCACTTCACCGTCAACAACACCAACTACACCATCAACAACAACGCCTGCTTCGCCATCAACAGCACTTCCTTTTTCATCATCACCGCCACCTTCATCATCATCTGCGCTGAATACAAACAATGCTAGCTCCAATGGCATTTTGGGGTTCCCACCCCCAGCGGACACAAGCGGCAACACAGTCCATTCTCCTGCCAATCTGCATCTGATGTTTGCCTTCCTACTCGTGGCAGCACACCTGATGTATGGGTAATTCCAACTTCATTGGGTTCTCGTTTGTCAACAGCATTGCAGGAGCAGTTCACCCTTGTATGTATTTGCGGAGGAAAAGCTGCTCAGAACGGTAGAGAATACAGGCAATACAGGGAGATGCAGCCATTTCTGCAAATGAAGCCGAAACAGATCAGTCGATGTTGACCACGCCCTTCGCATTTTATAAAGACTAAAATTGCAATTTGAGGGAACATCCATAATCCATTGTGCATATGGTTGGTTTTTACTAATATTTGGCACAGATGAAAATTACATTAGCCAAACGCCTGTAGCTAGTACATTGGAACCGCTTGTCTTGTTATATGCTTAAAATCTCGTACCATTTCACAATGCTAATACTGTGGTGCAGATTTCTCTTGAAAATATATTTCTGACATTGCTATCTGAAGTAGTCTCTCTTGATTCATTCTGGATGATTTGAAGGCCTTTCGCCACCAAATGATTCTGATTTGGCTTTGATGAAAATTAAACCACCATACGGAACGACATTAAAATAGCTATGCTTATGGTGCACAAACGGTGCAACTGAATTTTCTCTATCTATAGGAATCCTTGTTTTGTTTCATAAAAAGGAGCTACATTATCTTTTTCTTTACATGTAGGAATTTGGTACAAATTCCATATTCTACCGTTTGGAAAACACCACCAAAACGAGCATGGACATGGAAACGACAAACTTGAAACCAGAGCTCTCCCAGAAGTTCTGCTTATCGATTGGAGATCCACATCCTCCATTCTGTTGTTTCATTGCTAGCTGCTCCCTCAGCTCCTTCAGAGCTTTGTCCCTTCTCTCCCCCATCTGCTTAGACAACAAAAGAGTGTAAACATCAAGACAAAGAATCCAAATGACGCCAAAGATAAACAAACGCTAACAAGAACAAAGAAAATGAGGACTATTTATGAAGTCATAAATATTTTTTAAAAAACGTAATCAGATCTGATAATCTGGAGGTGGTTCTTGAGAATCCTATATCAGATGCTGAGGCTCTGACTTGGTAATGGAGAAAAGTTCCTTGCCTCTCTTTTTTTCCTCTTCCCACTCATTTTTACTGATGGGGCATTTCAACTGATATGGGCAAATATTGCATCTTGTGAGTAGATAGAACCTCCTGTTAGAGCTTGAGATTGTGAGATTTATTAATGCAATAAGCCACATTGAGCCTCAGTGGTTTGGACAATCTAAGAGGAAGAGAACATGAAAAAGTTAGAATGCAGCTAAGTCTAAGTATTGCGAACAAAATCAATACCCTTTGAAGCTTCCTTGTTTGAGACCGAGCTTCTTGAAGACAGAATTCCAACTTCAGTACCCGCTTCTTCAGTTCTTGATCAGCTCTCCGATGCTTCTCCAACTGTCAAAAAAATTAATAACATAAAAGAAAGCAAAGGTCTAAAGGTCAAGTCTCAGCTTGCAGCCTTGTGAAAACAATTGCAAAGAAATTAGCTTACTCAAGAAGTTTCTTTTATGGAAAATAAAGAGAGGACACGACAACCACAGAATTGACAATAAATTGGAGCTCCAGAAGACCAGAAAATAAAAAATGTCAATGATTTCGTGTACAGTTCACCAAAAAATTGCATTGCTATTTGACCAACATAGGCATGTTTAGTAATGAGGAAAAGAGGTGGAAATTTGTTTTCCTCATTTTTCGCACCCCCTTTTAATTGATATAACTACCCAACAATCCTATTTTTCCTCATCAACACCTAAACTTTCAATCATCAACCCCTATATTTTCATCCAAAAAGTTTATCTACTTATCTTTAGTCCCTTTATTTCCAATCATTATTACCTATCATGTCACATTATTTTCTCCATTTTCCTCCACTTATCCAAATTCTACGTTTTCCTACTCTTTTCCACCTTTTTTCCTGATTCCCAGTGAAAGAGAGTGATAGGGTGAGATAAAAAGAAATAAACTAGAAATTTTCTTTTCTTTTATTTTTCTTCTATCTAGCTTTTTTAGAACCAACTACCAAGTTAGGTTCAGTTTAAACCCAATAATTGCAACATCAAAACACACCCAAAAGAGTAGAGGTTAAAATGGAATTAAGTGACCAGACTGAGAATGCCCAATTCTTATAGAAATATATAAGATGAAAGAGCCCATGTTAACTTCTACATGATTGCATGAACAAAGTAGGTGTTTCTGAGTGGAAACTCATTTCAACACAAGAAAAAATGTTTTACGCCTAAATGATACATCAAAAAAAAAAAAAAAAGTTAAAAAGAAAACAGCTGAATGCAACAAGAAAGGTTGTTCAAGAAAATTTTTTAAAAAAGAAAGAAAGAAAAGGCATAGAAATACAGACTCGCTAATTCTTTTGAATGCTTCCCATCTTCCTAGACAGTTTTTTTTTATGCTTTTTTTTTCCCTCCTCATGTTGTTCAAGAAGATCCAAGTTTCACACATTGAGAAGCTAGAAGGGAAGACAGGTTTAAATTCTGGCAATTTTAAATGATTAAAGCCCTTGCAATAACACAGGGAAATGCACACAGCATGCAAATTGCATAAATTATTGCAAGAAAACAAATACCTGTGCCTCCAATTCCTTTGTTTTAAATTTCCAATGTGCAGACATCACCCTGATCTCATCTCTCAGTCTGGCTATTTCTTCATCTTTTGCATTCAAATGTTTATTAATCTTCTCAAAGTTCTTTGGAGAAACCTCCTCTAAAATCTTCCTTAGTTCACAGTCCTTGTTGGCTGCAGCCTTGGATACTGCAACCATAATCTCTTTTTCAATTCTCAAAACTTCGTCTTTCAGTTGCATCTGAGATGCTTCCCTTGCTTGGAGGTCCTTTTGCAAACCATCCAACTGCTCTCCTAGCCTAGTAACTCGATCTTCTTGCTCTTTTAATGAAGTATTCTTCTCATCTAACTCTCTTAACAAAGCCACGCACTGAATCTGTGCTGATTGGGCTGATGCAGCACTAGCATCTGCAGTTTCTTTGGTGATTGAGAGTTGTGATCTTAGATCATCCAATTCCTTGAGGTACTGCATTAAAATGCGATGGGGATTAGCAGTACTGCAACCAAAATGGCCAACGACAGAGGAAGAAATCTAAGCAATATCTCAAAAGATTACATGATTAAGCATTGCCAGCAACAGATGCTCCTTCAAGTTTCTACTCTTAAAGAAAAATCTTATCTTCCCTTCCAATAGCAGCTTGGAAAAGTTAGAAATTCTTCTAGCATCGTGCCATAGTAATCTATTAAGTTCATGAGCAATTATTTGAGCAGATCCACCCATCATTATCTGGGTAAAGACCAGCTAAGCATAAATATCTAAGTTGTGAGTCCTGAATTTTCAAGATTTCATGAAAACCCTCATCTCTCACAGGTCACTCAGTGGAATACATTGGTTAAAAACTTGATTTTATTTAAGACATTTTCAATTGGGAAAGGTAAACCTAAGTTGAAATGTGTTGAGAAAATGTTTATGGGACTTACGCCAATAAATATTATTTAATAATTCCACATTAGTCTACAACTTCTAAACATAAAATCATTTATAAATTTTTTCTAACACATAAAGAAACGCCTAAACAGGTATATGAAATGACGAAAATGCCCACAGTACCTTTTGACAAAGAAAAGGGTGTTGAAGGGATTTTGAGCTTTTCTTTTCACAAGCCAATTAAGACATTTTTGCATTTATTAAGAAAACTTAGGTGTTATCTTTAAATGACCATAATTTCATCAGTTAAAATGGATATTTCCAATTTTAATTGATGACTTCAGAAATGGTGAAGGAAGAGTGATTTAGAATTTTGTTGTCATTACTTGATATGATTGAGAATGATTGATTCCCAAGGCATGTTTGGATTAGGGGTGCAACTCGAACCTAGCCCGCCGAACCCGAATTTGAGCAGTGTTGAAACTCAAGTTTTGTCAACCCGAACCCAATTTCAATATAAATATTTTTTAAATATATATATACACATTAATATTGAATAATGTATTGTTTTTCATTAGTTTAAAATATGAATAGGCAATTTTTCATTTAGTTTGAACTTTGAAACATAAAGGAGCAATTTTCCATTTAGTTTGAACTTTAAAACACAAATGGGCAATTTCAAGGATTGAATGGTATGTCGTTTTTCCATTTATTTTGAAATATAAATGAGCAATTTAAACAATAGTATTTTAATCAATCAATTAAACCATCACTATATTTTCAGCAACTCGAATTCCAACCCGAAACTCAACTTGACCCCCATTTTGAAAAATAGGGTTAAGTTTGAAGTTTTACAAATATAGGTTAGGGTTGGGGTTAGGGTTGAAGCTGAAGTTTTACAAATAGAGTTTGAGTTAGGGTTAAGACGAACCCGAGTTTCTTGAGCTCGAGTTGCACCCCTAGTTCGGATCTAAAGTAAATACCACAAACAGTTTTGCTCTGTTTGAAGTCTTCACCTGCAGAAGGAGCAGGCAATTAATCTGACACTGACATTGTCAAAAGTGAGAACATTTTGGAAACATCAGCCAAGACCCCCCAAAAGCGAGAACATTCACCTTCAAGCTTTCTTAAAGCTTGGAGGGCAGCCATGACCCCCCACACAAGTCAGCAAAATCTACAATCCACAGACCATACTACACCTACAAAGAAGCACTGATGGATCAACCAACCCACCAAATCCTGAGGCCCAACTTAGGAAAGCTAAATATTAGATCCAATTTTATCAACTAGTAAATGTCATAAAGAGCACAGTGGATGGAAATAAAATGACAGGCGAACCCAGATTTTCCACCATTAAGGATAGTTAATTTATATGGCATTCGCTGCTTCAAGCTGATGGATAATCCACATCCAACAGAAATGGCACAACAGTAACATATCCTAGCCCTATATGATTTGGAAGACATAAACCGAGATTGACAAAAATCATACAACAAGATCTGTAAAGCTTACCCCATTATAATTATGATGACAATGATGATTTTAGCTTCATCTGATTTATACCACTAACCGGAAGTGGCGCAACGCACATGGGTTTCAAGGCACCCATGTCGCAATCTACTTCTCCCTTGTCCCCTTCTCGAAAGTCCCCAATACGAAAAGCTAAAACGTTAACTAGCCGAGGCTGGTAGAATGATTGCATCCTCCTTGTGGTGGGCTCAAGGGAACCCACAGAAAGTAAGACAAAGCCATGGCAAATACACAGGAAAAAAAAAAGGCACAGATCAAGGGCAAAATGGGGGAATTCATGCTACCGATTGAATCAATTGGCTCAAAAAGTTAAGTAAAACACACCCCATGAGACAATAGCAAATACAAAGAAAATACAAAAACGAGCACGTATAAGAAGCAAAAGAGGGGAAATTCATGCTATGGTTTGAATTATTGTCTCAAAAAGTTGAGTCAAACAGACCCCATGGGGCCATAGCAAATACAAAGAAAATACAAAAACAAGCACACATAAGGAGCAACGGGGGGAAAACTCATGCTACGGATTGAATCATTGGCTTAAAAAGTTAAACTACAAAATAACAGAAAGATCAAAACAAACCCCCTAAATAGGGTGACCACTTCTCACCTCCTGAGCTGTTGACGCCGATGCTTGCAACTTACTATTCCTATCTTCCAAGCTCTTTTGCAATCTGCAAATCTCCTCCTCCATGCACTTGGCCTTGCTTTCTGCCACCTGGGGCATCCCAAACCCGCTTGAAACGAAACCCCACTTCCCAAAAACGAATAATAACCGCAGAAATTTCAAATCACTACCTGTCGAGTTAGGGCTTCGCGAGCGAAAGACTCCTCCCTCGAAGTTAGCTTGCTTCGGACGTCCTTGAGCTCAGCTGCCAAAGAGACAACATTCCTCCGGAAGCTCTGCTTCTTCTCTGTCAGATCCCTCAGCAGAGGATCTATCTCTTGAGCGGCTTGCAAGGACGAAGACGTCTTCTCCGCCTCCGACATCACCAAGAACACAAAACCTAAAAAGTAAAATAAAAAAACGAAATTTCCAGAAACCCAACTCGATATCAGCAGCCAAACCACATCGCTAGCGTAGACACCTTGATTTTTTTGTATTTTTTCTAGTAGCAGTCTCCGTCGGTGTTGCATTTAAAGTCCTCCTCCTTTGCGTGGAGGACAGATGCCCCTCCCGTCGAAGGGCTCTTATTTAAAAATCTTATATATACTTATAAAAAAATTATAAGCCTCAAAATAAAAAATAAAAAATAAAAACTTATCTTTTTAAGTTTGAATATTTTAGAGCTAGAAAAGCAGGTGGCCTATGGTATTCCAGAAAAATACAAAAAGAGCTCAAAATCGCATCTTTTTCTTGTTTTCAAACACATGCAAGCGGGATTTGCAGCCACATGTCCGTCTTTCCCGACATACAGTAACAAAAGCATCAAGATCAAAAAGGTTACCTTCCGGCAATCGAATTCGTAGAAAGCTCCTCTCTCCCAATCAACGATTTCTACTCTCCTTGGTCGAAATTTCTACCAAAAATTGCATATTTTTCAATTTCACGACTAATAAGATCCAAAGTTGAAATAACATGAGGCAAAATCAGCAACTTAATCCGTGTGAAGTCCGTGTGAAGGGCATTGAAGCTGCGAGGACGAAAAAAAAATCACCGTCGCATCGCTTTCATTGCAGTGACGCAATAAATTCGCGCTTCTGCTCAGCCTGCCTGCCTGCTTGGACCGCAGGAATCATTTACAGCAATTTCACAACTACTAAACTCCGTTACAGAGCTTATAGAAGCCGAAAAAACTAGCCGCCGATCGCCTTCGACACCGTAAATCAATGTAAAAAAGCCTTTGACCGTGAATTTCACTACAGAAAATCGATAATCGATCAATTGAAGCTCGCTTCTTCTTCCAGAACTGCTTTCCAATCAGATCTTCAAAGAAATTCTTAAAATCCCTCCGCTTGATTTCCTTCAGTTAAGAACATCGGTAGAAAGCCAAAACCTTCCACGCGACAGCTAAAGAAGAATCGAAAAGCCCTGGAAGCAGAGGTTTATCGGGATTTCTATTCGGATGGAGGGATTTCACTGCCGCCGCTGAAGCAGATACGGCCGACCGAGCTGGATGTGGGAGACGAAGAAGACACTAGTAGAATCGCGGTTCGGGAATCTCCGAAGCTGAGGCTCGGACCCGAGCCTCCGCCGCTCTCTGACCCAAGCGCGGCAAACCCAAATTTCAACCTACCCGACTGGCTGCTGTATACGTGGCATGGCGTGAGACGATGCTGTGACGTGAGATTGATGGAAAGTGGCACACGACTGCATCGCACTGATGGGGCGGGCCATGCAGCCGGGTATCGTGCAGTTTGATTGAGGGATGTTGAGGGTTTTAACGTGTTTTCTTAATGCTTTGATTGCGGATGCATGAATATTGCGCGGCGACAGAGTAGCATCCGCGCATGGTCACCGGTGAAAGAGGCGTGTATTGCAGCGGGATGACTTTTCTCGGAAAAGGGTCATTTTCCGTCTTAATTGCTAGAATGGCACTTAATAAACATTATTTGGTAAAAAGAGCCCGTACTTTTTCTTTTGTGTCTAATTGTGAATTTAGTAGCATTGTTACTTTGGAAATGGATGAGAATGGCCAATTGAAGAGTCTAATAGTGAAAATTGTGGTGGTTATTGGACTGTAAATAAGCCAATTTATTTCGACAAATACACCTGTTTGAGTGGAAATTGCATTTGGCATAGGTGTATTTTTTAAAACAAATACACCTCTTCTCATCATTATGTCGATTTTTACTTTTAAAAAAAATCATTTTCTAAGGGTTACGTTCACATGCACATTGACTAACAATTTTATCTTAATTTTGTATAATAATCTATATTACTATTATTTTACATATTTTTTAAACTAAAATAGTGTTTTATTTTTTTTATTATTTATATTTTCAATTATTTATGATTAGTTTTATCCTGTTTGTCTGATGTCATTATCTATGATTCTTTTTTAACTACGCTCGTGAAATTAAAACCATAGTAATTAGCTCGAATCTAATATTTCTCTCGTTAATATTTTCATGTAGATGAATTGCTGAGGCCAACTGCTCCGCGGCTAGTAGCAGAGATGAGTCTATCCGCGCACGTGGCAGGCAACTTGGGCGAGGAACGTTCGGCGAGGCAGAGACAAAACCCCAAGCCACAAGTTTGCGCTGTAAAGTCTCCTTTTTTTGTGGCCGACTACGACGATATCCCACCATCACCTTGTCTTATTCTCGGGGTCTGACATGCACCCAATACTCGCGCGAGTAAAGCATGAAGGACGGCTATTCGCGATGGCCATTACCGCGTGAAGCCTCCATGAAATCCGGCCGTTCATCGCGATCTCTATTATCTTAAGAGGTCCCCACAACAAATCTCTGAGGGTAGACAGGAATTCCCTTGCATAAAACTCTATAAACGGTATAAAAATTATAAGGCCAGCATCGTTTGTTAACTTCGTCTTTTACATTTCCAAAAGATATATCTGATTAGTTTCCATTTATTTATACTCTTTCCTTTGGGATGATACACATTGTTCTTTACTGCAGGATGATATTTTAGCAATAGCATTCACATATATAGCTATATCCATTTATTTAAGAATAATAGAAGACGATTACTAACAAAAGTGACGCATATTTATATATATATATATATATATTAAAAATACCCATATTTGTTAGGTAAAAGATTACCCATCAAAAAAAATTTTATTATCCAAAATGGGATTGGATTGGATGGTCCGTCCAGTTTAGCGATGAACCAACCCATTGACGGGTACAGTCTAAATGAGTATAATATGAAAAAAAAACTTTTAAAATTCTATATTATTAACGAAATAAAAACATAGATTAAGTAATGTAGCCTGATTATGGAAATTTAATATATTCTAAATGAGTTCTAAGGTTTAGATTTTTAAATTTACTTTGTATTATTTTCTTTTTAAATTATATTATCCGATTAAATCCCAGGTTGAACCATGAGCTAAACACGTGATCGGTTTAGCCTCCAGCCCAATTTTAATAGTTTAAAGCATGACTAAGGGCCTGTTTGGCCTGGCGGTGGCTTTTAAGCACTTACAGGAAGCGCGTTTGCACGTAGAGCTTTT
>JAYJMB010001873.1:0-16030 GCA_036873735.1 Pouteria campechiana
GACTAGAACACCTAAAACAATGGGGCCTCTTATGTTGATTCTAGGCGCATAATGCACTATCAATTCAAAATTCTACCCAGAAAGACCATGCAAACACGAACCCACGGAATTACGACGGAAATCAATGCTTCACGGATCCCAGCATGTTTTGGATTTCATTCCATGTTACCACATGAACTCCATTTTTGGGATTCATGACCAACGAACATACAATATTTTGATTCACAAAAAAAACCAAGTTGATTGACCATTGCCGGCACTGATGATGTCGTTCTAAATCACATGGTGATTTATCAGAGCATAGGTTGAACATACAAACATGAATTTGAGTTTTTATGTTTTAACAACACTGCCCCAGATTTATCAGAGCATAAGTTGATTGACCATTGCCGGCATTGATGATGTCGTTCTAAATCACATAGTGATTTATCAGAGCATAGGTTGAACATACAAACATAAATTTGAGTTTTTATGTTTTAACAACACTGCCTAAGATTTGATAACGAATACAGTCAAAATCACAAAATTTGCTCATTAAACAATGAATTAACGAAACCTGGGCAAAATGTAATGCTTTTATGTGCTATGGCAAAATCTATTTACCATGACAAAAAAATGTTCTATTTGCTTGCTTGTCAAGCTTTATCCTCGAAGACTCGATAGCGAATGGCTCATATGTTTTCTAAGCTTTGATCCTTGAAGATTCACCAACTGCCATCTCCATGCGTGTGAACCAGTCACCAATCCGTGTGTTGTCCACCATATCTTTACCTGACCTTAGGTATCTAATTGGTCTCAGGACACCAAAGACAGCAAGATCTGCCAAATTGGGTTTCGAACCACCTGTAGAAATAAACAAAACATGAGATGATAATCCGATAAACAAGATAAAATATATGCTAACCATGCTCAAAAGTTCCGGTTTTTAACATCAGACTGGATGTGCTTTAACCCTAATTCTCAATTGACAAAGGGGGAGATTTTGAAACATTATATAAAAAATAAAAAGTGGCACATTACTCTTGTAATGAACCAAGATGGCATCAACATACCAAGAAAATCTCTGCCATTCAAAGCATTGACCCAGGTTTCGGCAGCTTCATATAAAGCTGCTCGTTCATCAGTAATATTATGTTTCTTCTTCAGATTCTTTGACACAAAATACATAGCTGCAGCACCAGCATATTTCACTGTCAACCGCTCCGTAAAACTGAAATTTCCTGCACTTTGAAGATGTCCATGTGAGAACTGAGAAATGATACGAACCGCTACGTAATGAAATTGCATTAAGCATAACTGAGACTACCAGGTAAGTCTCTCTTATTCTAACCATCAATAGACATGAATTCAGACTCCAGACAAATGTTTAACTAGCTTGAATTTATCAAGAATAAAAAAGTTCAACTGATTTGTTTCCGAAAGATACTGGAAAAAAAAAAATAAATCAAAGTTTACTGATCTTCATCCTGAATGAACAGACTTGGTGCTAGCTTGTTAACCCTCCAGTGACACTTCCACACTTTCCATAGTGGATACTTAAACAGACCAAACAATGGCAACTGATGAGACAATTGTCAGCAGATGGAAAGCTGTAAACATAAAGCTGAAATAGTGGAGGGATGCTTTAGCAACACGAGGATTGCAAATGAGGGATTAATTAAAATTGTTGACCAAGAGCACATGGGATAACTTTTGATGCCATAAATTGGTAACTAGTGAAAATGGAGAAACCTATAGGGTTTTGTCCATAGAATTCAAACAAGATGATAGAAGTAGCAATTCCTTATTTATTTATTTATTTGTGGCTTGTGGTTGTGAGTGCCAGAAAGGACCTGTAGGGGGAATGCCACGGTAATTCAAGTCATTTCCCACTACTAAAGGCATCTTCTTTTGGGCCTTGCCTTTTTGAGTCTAGACATACTTACTTCCACAATGGCCATTGTAAGCCCAATTTGGCATGCGAACAGAGACAGACAAAGCATCATTCCAATGCAATGAACAATGTTCTAATCCACAGTTAACCTCAGGCCTGAGCTCGTGAAATGTGAAAGAGTAAGCCCACATAATCCACAAAGGAAAAATTCTCAAGTTACGCCTGAAGCTGACTGGAGTAATTAGATATGCATAAAAAAAATGCATAATTCCAGAGAAAAACTTCTCTTTTGACACTTTTCAACAGTCTTACAATCATCTGGCTTCTGTGATCTCCAGCAGTGTGACCAAAAGCAATAGAAAAGGAGAACAAAAATGATCTAATAATTATTACCACTCTAAACAAGCTGCAATTGTCTCAATAGCTTACCATGGCTTGTGATATAATCAAATGATTCAAGCGCCTCAGAAGTAGTCCGATAAATATTTGGTGATAAAACATGCACCAAGCGCTCATCAACCCACCTAAATTATGAACAATGCAGTGTGAGTCCAGTTATGCCACATAATTCAAAATATGATGGCAATATAAAAAGATGATGCATTATTCATAATGTTGCAGAACTAAATTCAGAAAACAAAAATACTACAAGAATAAAGGCAAAGGAATGACTTCACCATTATTCATATTTCATATAGGACATGCATACTTAATTCAAACCATGCAAATCCCACTTGACTGTGTATGCCCTAGTCCAACAGTCAATATTTCAGCAGATAATCCCATCATCTTATTGTTGAAAATTTGTTAATTCTTTAATTTTAACTTTTTTCATGTTAAACTCATTCAGTTGATATATCAATCTCAGTTGGTGAAATTTGGATCTTGACCCTTGACTGATGTAAATTGAAGTGCATGCCTTGACATGGTTCCAACTGCGGGTTTGCAAAATCAGGGCAATATACCAGCCTGTGAAAATTTTCTATGAATCTCTGCCTAAATATGGATGCTTTACAAAGCTACAAGATAAAACTTAAAATCATTTCATCCAAAAATCGCACAAATAGAAGACTTTCCAACAAGCTTAATTTCTGAAGGATTCAGTAAAAAACAGAATCATAATAATAATAAAAAAACCCACAAAATTAACCTCTTTTTGAAGGAAAGTAACAAAGAAATAAAATTGTAGTCACATGCACAAAGATGCATGTCAACCAAACACATCAACTAGTTGAATGCACAATTCCCACACAAGTTTGTCCTAATTGAGCAGCTCACGCTGTCATGCGCAGGCCTGAAATTGAAATATCGCAGTAAACAAACTTGGCAACAAGAGAAAAGCCACCAAAGAAACCATACCGACGCCATTTTCCCTCTTCATCATCATTAAGAATTCGTTTTTCAGGATGGAGCTTATGGCTTAGCTTGTCAATTATATCTGCAACATCACAACCAAATAGAAATCATTCCTTTGAGAAGATTCCAGAAATCGAAAATAAGTGTAATCTTCAGAAAGGTAGGAAGAAATCACAAACTCACAACAAATACTTGTCGACATCATATTCCAGTTATTATTATTATTTTTCGGATCTTGAGAAAAAAAAGATGGCAAACCTGATGAATCAACCAGCGGTTCACCATCCACCGTGAGTATTGGAACCTTCTTGTAATCAGACCACTTGACTTCCTTCTTGCTGAGGGGGTTGACCTCCACAACTTTATATGGTATGTCATGATAATCTAGGAATGCTGAAAAAAATGAAAAGAAAGGCAACATGAAAACTTATAAGCCAACCAGATAAATGGCAGAGGCTTCCACATCAGTATAGAGCTATAGAAATTAGTAACAGTTTAATATTTGATATTAGATGAATAAGAGAACGAAGATAATCCCCATTTCCCTTCAAGGAAGAACCTGCTGAAACAAAACAACCAAGCGAAGGCCAAAATTGCTGAAGATTTCGACAGTTGCAGTCATGATAACAACATCTGCATGGTATAAGAACACCAGACGATTTTGAACCCTGGAAGAGTTTTGAGCATTTTGTCCAGTTGATAGTTTTGCACCTCTTTTTCTTGGAAGAAATTTTCACACTACTTACCATCAAGTTAGTCCCATCCATCTCAAGGTGTAGTACAACCCTTGCATTCATAATTTCACATAAATGGCCCAGAAGCATCAACATCTATAACATTTTCGATTTCATGGAGAAAGCATCACCAATAGTAGCATTTTTAACTTTCTCATACTATCGCTGAGGCTAGCTAGAACACACACAATAATTACTGCATTAAACTGAGGATCATCTTTCAATGATTCAACTGGTTGTCTCACCCATACTGAAAAATAACAACTTATTTTAAGTCTGACTAGAGTGCTTCGAAAGTGAAGTCATTTGCCACCATTCCACGAATGAGAAAAGTTACAGAAGCTGAATTAGTGCATCTTGTTCTCTGCACTTGTTAATGAAACTTTCCACAAGGTCCTTTTCATTGGTCACAGTGGTTTGCTCTCTGCACTTGTTAATGAAACTTTCCACAAGGTCCTTTTCATTGATCACAGTGGTTTGCTCTCTGCACTTGTTAACGAAACTTTCCACAAGGTCCTTTTCATTGATCACAGTGGCTCATGTTACATCAGAACCAAGTAGTTGTTGCCCTGGAATTTTTGTGGCGTACAGGTTGGACATCCACAGTAAGTTTCTGCTGTGGTCTGCCGCAGTTTTAACAAGCATAAACTCCATCTGTTGGAGTGCCTCATCAGGAAGATATAATCAACTAAGAGGCGCATAAAAAAAATTGAATCTAGAGGTTTCTAGTTCTAATTTTGACTCGAATATTGAAATGGCATGACTTATGGTCGCCAGGCATAATAAAGCTTAAGGGTTATATGAATGTTTATTGATTTCTACTGCACTAGAGAGCATCACATTGGTAGCATTTTCCTCTCATTAAACTTTGGTAGTCACATAGGTTAAAAAAAATGATCTTGGAGTTGTTTTTTGTCAGTTATCATCCAAGTTGAAGTCCACCAGGTACATGGCTGGACAAAAGATCAGCAGACAACAAATCAGGCATTATGAACACCACAAATGCATTTAAAAGTTCAACTAAGCTTTTGTACTTTAAACGGCTTCATAAGATTAATACGATACTGCATCCAGCCACCAGCCATTCTACAATGTCATTGTGTAACAAGGTGTGTTTGAAATCAGCGAAAGCCCCAGATAAAAAGCATTTGATCGCGGTCAAAGTCGGAGCAATTCTCTAAAAGCAATTTATATACGATTTTCTCGCAATTAACAGCAGAAACACCATTTCATGTCGAAATCGTTAATATAAAGATCGAAAAAGCTGTTCTAGTAGAACCTATGAGGGAGAGTGTACCTTTGACTTTGTTGCAGAAGGGGCAGGCTTCGTACTGATAGAGAACGACATCTCGCGGCAGGAGATCCGGCAAAGGGGGCTCTTTGGCGATCGCGGCCGTGGAAAAGGAGGACGCGGCGAAGGAGAATGAGAAGGCACCTGCAAGTGCGATAGAAAGGGACTTGGAGGAACGTGGGGAGAGGTCGGAGGAGACCGCTTGGGACGAGAAGAAGCGAGAAGAGGGAGAGTTGCTGTGCAAAGACGGCTGCAGGAGCTTGCTGCGATCTACGGCGGGGATTGAGGACGGAAGGAGAGACCGACGTAGAAGGAGATTGGCCAGACCTTGAGCTGCTCTCGCCATCCTTCGGATGTTCGTAGAAATGCCAGACAAGAAATTCGAACGAACGAGAGGGGTTTAGGTCGGTTAGAAGAGGGTTTTGATTTTTCAGCTCTGCTGATTCCTACACCTTGTAAACCTTGATACGCGGGTGGCACAGATATTTGCACATTCGTTTCTTAATTTTGAGAAACGGTTTGAATGAATTAGAGATCTAGACTATTGATCTGTTGTATTATAGTTTTCAATTCATATATTTTCATATGATCTAGCATGGAAGTCGAATTAAGGCTAAGAGACTTCGACAACGGCAGACAACGGCCAGATTCGCATCTCAACTAAATTTAAGGATCTTGTAGGCAGTTTGATGGACGAACCCAGATGCAAGCCCAACTCAACCCGGTAACAGTACAAGAATTGCCAGGTTCTCTTTCGGGAGCCAAGCCAGCCTTACGCCAGAGGGTGACTGATTATTTCATATCTTCCATCCGCTGTGCACCAGACATTATTATTGCGAAGCTGGAAATCTAGAAATTTGCCGTTTTCCCACTTTTTCTTCATTGGCAGGCGCTGGCCGAGAAGCCAAATGGAAAAAAATTCAGCGGTGCAAGTACAATGGAAGCGCCCCTTTAGCATGGTATCTAAGTTAGATTCAAGCTCGATGAATTTATGTTGTGGAGTCTATATCAAACGATTACTTAGAGAAACTGAAATGACATAGGATAGAGCACAATGAGTGCCGATAAAGTGAACAAGTATTAACAGATAGCCTTTCGAATGAAAAACAAACTGTGTTTTACTGGACCGGTAGTTGGTGTTGGTCCCCAGTTTGATCAGCAGTTCGAGTGGTTGAATAGGTTTTTAATTTTTTGAATTTTTTTTAAAATTAATAAAGTAAAATTTTGAAAAATCTAAACGTGGATATTAATATAAATATTTAGATATTTGTATAATATTTTACTACTTTAGTTTATCCTTTTATTCTATTAATAATATTAAAATTAAAAAATCTACTATTGAACCAAACCAAGCTAAACCGAATTAATCAACTAACTAGTTCAACTAGCCCGTCCAGTCTAGTTTTGATATTGAAAACAAAAGATGTGATAATTAAAATTTAAATAATAATAATATAAAATTGTTATTAAGATAGTTAAATATTATACCAATTAAAACATGCTAGAAAAAAAAGGAGAAAAAGGCGTTACCTATCACCAGATACGCCTTTTTATTGATATAAAATAATAGTTTATAATAGCCTTATGAATGATTTTCATCCTCTAGTAATGAACAAAACTCCCAACTCTCTAGTGTAACAAATTGTATGAAACTGCACATCTTATCACTTTTTCAAGTTCATATTTTAATTTTTAGTATTTTTCAAATGTAGAAGTCCTACAAATCTTGAATTTCATATTTTGAATGCACAATTATTTATTTAACTTAACATCGATTTGAAACAAGAAGGCAGAATTTTCTATAAGACCATGAAATGAAATAGTGGTGACAAACCTTTTTGAAAATGCTTAAGAAGATTGTTGCTAGTTTGTAATATAGGTAAATTCTTACGGCTCAAGTGAAAATTTTCATCCGATGGGCATTCCGCTGGGCCATGAAGCTTGGCAGTTCGTACAGACCGCTCCCAGCTAGCTCCAGAACTACATTCCAATTTTTTCTTTGAGGCCAACCGTCGAGCACGTAGCGGCCATCGGAATGGTGAGAGGGAGCAGAGCCCTTTTCAAGGAAGCAGCCATCATCAGCAGCGCTCTTTCCGACCTTCTCGTCTGCCCTCTATCCAAGCAGCCCTTGAGGTCTTCCCTTCTTCATTTGCTACACGAACCTGTGACATTGATAGATGCGCCCTTTCTACCTGCTTTCTTGTAACCCGCCATGGTAAAATTCAGTCCTTTGGTGCTGTCGCGGCGTTGCTGGGTAGTAGAAAATAGATGTTGTTTCTGTCAATCAGGGCATATATAGAAAAGTCCGCCGCTCATCTGCTACTTGTTCCTCTACAGGTTGTGCCCAGAATCCAATTCTCTGATCAGTGACACTCTCGGCGTTTCTTATCCTGTAAATTTACTTTATCTGCTGATGAATCTTTTATTACAGTTGCATTTCTTTGATTGCTTGTATGGTGTTTGATTACGGTCATCGCAATGTGAGTGAAATGATTTCTTGGGTTTTCCGTTTTGAAAGTTTACAGATTTGCCTGCGTGTCTAGTTTTACATTTGGGGCATATTTTCTGTCATCTGTCTGCTGGAGAGGAGATATCCTGCAAAACTGTCTGCACTCGAAGCACTGCAAACTTTCCATCAGGAGCTAATGAATGATTGACTAAAATAAACAAAGATACATATAGGGATTGCAGAGGCAATTAACTTTTGTTGGGGCATCAGATCAGTGATTTTGTGAATAAGCTATGGCTCCACTTGGGTTGAACTAGGTAGTGAACTGACTATAATGCTGTCAGCGGTGCAAAATTCAGTGTGATGACTTCCCTCCTTGCAAGATTTGCTTCAAAGAACCGTTGCTGAAATTTCCACATTTCCACATTGATTGCTTGATTAATTCTAGCAAGTTGTTTCAATATCTCAATGCTTTAAGCCCTGAAGTAAAATAAATGTGAATCGAAGAAGAGGGAAGAGGGAAGTGATAACTGGGAATGATTGCGAATTGGACTGTGCATTATGATACTCACACACTCTACCACTCAGTTTTGTTTTGTGTAGATTTCACTCTTTTACATTTTGTTGTTTATTTGAATCATTAGTCTGATGACTTGGGCTATATGTCTCTTGGTTTATCATCCAATGGTAAGAATCGCAATTCTAATAGAATATATTACCATTTGAAATTGGGAAATGATTCCCTAAAACCATTTTCATGAAATTGTAATAATGTATAAGTTGAATCTAAATCATTCTTTATTCTTGACACCATGTATTTAATTAACATTTAAAAACATCCCAATTGGAGACTTTAGTAGGTCGCAAATAGGGAAATAATGTTGATGGGTAGTTATTCACTAAATGTGACGAAATTTGTAGCCTACCTAGGACTGTAATTTAGTTTTTTTTTTGAATTTTAGCTAAATAAGTGGTGTCAAGCACAGTGAATAGATTAAATTTAACTTATCATTAGCTATTGAACAAACCATTTGTATGGAAATTTTCATGAAAACATTCGTAGGGAATCATTTCCCTTAAAAATGAGCAGTGGCAGTAGAGGAAAAAGAGAATTTAAGAAAAATAAGGATGAGGGTCAGAGATACTATGCAAAGGCACTAACAACGGAAGTATGGACAGTAAAAGGAAGAGGTGGGGAAAGAAGGATGCAAAATGAGACCCAAGTGTGGAAGAGGCTGAGTGGCTATTGGCTGCTGATGTGAGCGGGTGGAGAGAGATATGCATGTGCTGATCTATTATATCTTCGGATATGGCTGTCCCATTTCTTTTTAACAGTTCTGTAGCCTGTAGGTTCCTCTATACTTTATGTTATATTTGATATCTCAACGTCCCATTTCTTTTTAACAGTTCTGTAGCCTGTAGGTTCCTCTATACTTTATGTTATATTTGATATCTCAACTAAGGAATGGAATAAAAAGATGCAAAAGAGCATGGGATTGTCAATATAAATGTGGAGGAAATAAGAAATTGCTCTCAATGATTGCGCATAATTTTCGCTAATTTAGTTTCACCTTGTTTTGTACTACCTCTGGGGCTGGAGGAAATTGAAAGTGAACATCAGTACTAATCGTAATATTCTGAATCCAGATGTTCTCACTTGGTGGAGCTTTTACAGAAACCTAAGCTGATCATCCTGGCTTAATTTGTTGATTATCAGGCTCTTGGTTTAAGCAATTTGTGCTTGACTATGTCTCTTCTCGTGTACTGTAGTAGTTTTCCAAATAGCATTGTTGCTAAGTTAAATGCAGTTTTTGTTATAGTCACATTTTTTTCATGCCAACTATTCTTAGATCATTTGACATTTAGTGTCTTTATCCTGGAAAAGGTGATATTATATGTTCTGTAAAGGGTAGGCATCTTTATCTATTTATTTGTTATTTTTGTAGATAGTTGATGGCATCCCGTGTTTAGTTCCAATGGATGGCAAGGTGCTTGATGCTGATGATGATACAGCAAACCCTGGCTCTGTTGCAGAATCATCTGTGGCTAACAATGAATCTTCGAAAGATGCTGCAAAATGAATAGCAATGATTAAAAGCAGGACTCGGAAAAGGACATGAAACTTTAATGTATGATGTTTGACCATGTTTTCATTTCAAGCCTTCTACTCATTTTCTCTCATTCTGAAAAGATGCTTTGCCAAAACGCTGTGTTTATGTGATTTCGAGCTGCGAGTTTTGTCGCCTGTTGGGGGTTCAGCTTATAGAGCTTTCTTGTGTAACTGGTAGCTGATGATGACTAGTAAAAGATTCCTTAACTCACTTTTATGATTTGGGTTTCGGATATAGTGGGCCAAATGAAGGTGAAAGGATGAGTGCATTCTTTAAAGAAAGCTGTCATGTGAACTATAAAAGAATTCTGGCACCTTAAGCAAATAATAAGGTTGCTGAACAATGTCTGGTTGACTAAATCGAGATGGTCCTGTAAATCTAACTATGCTTCTTCTCCAAAAATCTAACTTAATACACAGTTTTTGACAGCGGCTTCTTAAGCCTAGAAACTCAATCAGCAAATGCCATTGTTGGTGCCTCTAGCATTCTTGCACCAGTATATATATTCCAGAATTATTATCAGTGCTTTTCCAACGTACTTGTGACACGATGATTATATGCTGCCGGAATCTGCAGACTTAATTCCAATAGTGTGGCTTAGAGAGAACAGGATTGATTTTTACACCTGCCGTCTGATGATTAGTGCAGCCTTAACGAAAGCCATCAGTTATTCTCACATGTTCTTGAGATTAGAGCAGTAGCTTCTCTAAATTGTACATTTTTTGCATTCAACTTTAAACCATTTGATTTGCAGATCAGTGCAGAGCCAAAAATGGCATTTAATGGACTTGGGTCTTTTACCTGTCCATCATCATTTCAAAGGCGAGGACCACACCATGAATCGATCAGAGATACCTATCAGTAAGGTGTAACAATGAAGGTCTGTCGTCGGTCTGTTTACAAGTGAAACGTCCGTGGCATGGTTGCGTAGGTGCAACTGCCACTTGTTGGACACTCAAAATCGCGTTCCCAATCTACCCAACCTTCAAAACCAAGCAAAACAACCCATCCAAAGCGTGCAATTAATATAGATAATCAATTACATTCCCCCCATTAACAAAATATCTTCATATCCACCAGTCATCAACCTCATGAAGAACTTGGTGGCTTTCTTCCTTCAGATTATCGGTCTCCAGGGTGTGGCCCCAAAGAGCGCTCAAATGGCGATCAGGTCTGGTTTTGTAGACAGCAGGCAGGAGCGTCAGCCCATGTATCCATTGGAAGACAGCTGCGACGATGGAGAGTGTTGTGTTTGTCTTTCAAGGATGAAAGGTGGGGGAGACACACGCCGGCTTCCCTGTTCTCACTCGTTTCATCGGGTGTGCGTGGATAGGTGGCTCGACTTGTTCCAGAAAACATGCCCTCTCTGCCGATCTTACATCGAAGGTGGGCCTGTTCTCAATCGCAAGAGGGAGGAGCTTACAGAGGAGATGGTCATCTGGTTTTCTTCGTTTCATGTAGCTGGATTCTGAGAAAGAGTGAAGTGTCTGGTTTGCTACAGCTGAAGTCCAAGAATGTGAAAACTGGGAAAAGTCCATTCCCCTTTTTTTAAATTTTTTTTTATTTGACAGGAGATTTACCTGCTCTTAACTGTCCATAATAATCTTACTCTTTCTCCATGGCAGAAATCAATCCTACTGTGCTGAGATCATCTCCTTTTTTATACTTTTTTTTGTTTTATATATTTAAATTTTTTAATCTTTTTTCACGTATTGCCAAACTGTAATCACAAGATGCGGCGTACAATGTATTTGCCAACAGGATTTGATGCACGCATGCAAAAAATCCTCAGTAGGTAGGCCCCCACTTGAGCATTCCAAATTAAATTTTTTTTTAAAAAAAGGTGGAACGGTTGTCAAGTGGACTAGAATTGCTATAGTGGCTCAGCTTGAAAAGTGGCCTGTCGCCGAAGAATGAAGGGAACAAGTTTTCTTCTTCTGCTTCTTCTGATGCTGCTGTAGTTATCTTTCTTTTTACTTATCTAGGTTCCTTTATCTCAAAATTTACTGAAGTTCGTTTATTATGGGCATATCTGGATTGGTGAAACATAACTTCATTTCAAAGAATGGAAGAAAATAACATCAGCAAAAAAAAAAAGAAGAGAAAAATAAGTTTCTCTCTTTCGTGACACATGACGGATGCTTGTGCCTTTTCTTTCTCTTTCTTCAACAGAAGTCAGCAGTGTAAACTGTTGAGGCATGGAGCAGAAACCGTCGGGAAAAGATCTGGATTTCTCTTTAATAAAAAAAACTTGAGCTATGTGCGAGCTATAAAGTACGACACTGTCTTCTTAGGTGTTTAACTTTTAAGAGCGGTGTTAGATATCTCAATCCCTGAAAAGTTTTCATACCCATTTGTATCTCAACCCGTGAAAGGTTTTTCATCCCTATCTTGCTAATTGTTTTTGCTCTTCGTGTTCTAGCCAAATTTACCCAGAATGGGAAAACGATAAAAAAATCATGAGATATTGGCTATTATCTTCCATTTCCTTTTCTTAAATGACCCTATCAATGCGGAGAAAACATGAGTACCCACCTAACTAGCCTACATACAGGGGAAAATTAAGCTTTTAAAAGACATGATGCAGCGCATGGATCAACAATCTATAATGGTGTTATCTCTCACGTCCATTCTTTTAAATTGAGCAAGCCAGAGTACAGTTTTTCATCACTTCTTGGTATAATGGCATTTATTTCCTGCCCATGGCCAATCCAATACTCGCCGCTTCAATCACATTGGTAGAGTTGGATACCTTTTTGTTGCATTCTCCGAGGTTCAGTTGGCTTACGCCATGTGAGTTCGGTAGACGAATTGGGTGCATTGTATTTTCCAAGATTCAGTGGGCTTACGCATGTGAATTCGACTGAAAAGTTTGGTGTATTATATCCTCTAAGGTTCAGTAAACTTATGCATGTGAAGTAAGAGATGCAAATCAAGTGAGGTTGGACTCAACCCTAACCTTAGTCATATTTATAAATTTCCAATCATGACTAGGAGTGCAACTTGAGTGTAATTAGGTTAAAGTTAACTATAACCGTAACACTAACCTTATTTCTAAACTATCATCTCCGATCCCAACACAGGTTCTGTTTTAAAATCGGTGATCATAACTCTAACACTAATGGTCAAGTTTGAGTGAAGTTGAAGTTAGGGTTGAAATTCAGGTTAAATTTTGAATTGAAATTTAAGTTGCTCATATTTTTATTTCAATTTTTTATAAATTTATAATTTATTTTAAATAAAGTATAAAATATGAAAACCCAAAAAATAATCAAGAAACCATGAACAAGTGATCTCTATTTGATTGAGACCATCTTTCTTCAATACAAGTGTTCAACACACATGGTTATTCAATAAATTAATTAAATTAATTTTTTATTATGGTTTAAAAGCATATTCTTGGGATGTAAAAAGCCAAATCAAAGTTCAACGATTTAGTCTTTACTCAATCGAATCTTGATTTAATTATTCAAATATGGCTGTTAGTCCAATGAGAGGTAGAGTTGTTGTGCTCAAATGAAGCCAACAGGTGATCACGCAGTGTGATGTGGGGGCAACTCAAACCTCAAACCCAAGCCATCCCAACCCTAATCTTAGGTGAGTTAGGACTCCTTTTTTATCCACTAAGTTTCGATTGGGTTGAAAAATGTAACCGGATTGAACATAAAAATGCAACTGGACTTAAAAACTGGGTTAGGGTTGACTCAATGTATTTGCAACACTATCAATTGGATCCATTTTTTTAATAACTTAAGAAAAACTTGCTCAATCTTTTATCCACTTTTTGCTATTCCAAATTTTTTTTATACTATTTTAAACTGGCTCAACCCTTTAATTCAAAACCAATGCTGGTTTTTATTGGTGAATATGATACCTCTTCTGTGGTTGATATAAAATGGTTTAACCTTTAGAGAAAAGTTAATTTTATAAAGTGGGATTTTATAAATCGATTGCTTTCCTTCCTTTTACAGGAGATGAAGTTAACACTAATAAATTAAAACCTCATAAATTTTTATTTATATAGTTTGTTTCATTCTACAATTACATGTATGTATTTGAAATTTTATTGTATTTTTATTTAATTGATTGATATTTTAAACAGATTAAACACATAAATATGGGAGATACTAACTTAAAGTGTCAACTTGACATTAACCAAATTCTAGAAGGTTTAATTAGGGTGAGTTGATCTAATATAAAAAGGGTTAGGTCAATGTTTAGAAAATTGGACCAAGGTTGAATCTTTAAGTGTTCGGTTATAATTTAACCAGTGGAACCGGGTTAAGCTATTGACGTCAGCATGATATAATTATAATAATTAATTATAATTATAATTATAATTATAATTAGTTATCAATATTATTGAGTTTAATTATTAAATAAGTATATTTAAATTAATCTAAGTATATTTTATTTATTTTTTTATATTATAAAAAAAGTGAAGCTAGTGATTGGCCTCAACCGGACTAGTGCTCCAGCTAGTTCTCGGTCCGGTTTGGTTTTCTAAACACTAGGCTAGATTAGTATTTTTACCAGTAGAGTTAATGTTGGGTTAACCTTGACCACATATAACCAAACCCAATTTGCACGGCTAGTTATTGAGTTTTACAGATAATGATGATGATGAGCCAAGAAAGAGTGTAGTAATAATGCTTGCATAAAGCTTCACTAGAGATGAAGAGGATGAAAGAAATGCACATTAGAAATGTGATATTTTTCTTTAATCTTTGGGTATGGCAACTGATTTCATTGACTACTAGTGAGATAGAACAGATTACGTTACAAGATGAATATTCATGGACCTTGCAAGCGTCTTGGTTGTGGATATGGTAGTTCAAGTGTGGTGGACGGCCTAATTGAAGAAGAATGCCATATACAATTCAAGACACGACAAAGATTGCTGAGGTTGAGTATCTTAAATTTTGTTAAGGTTTACTAAGTTCATGCACTTAAGTCAGCTAGGTTGAGTTGAGCTCATTGCTGGGCAAGAAAATGGGGGAATGATATATAAGATTCATTTTAGTTGGGATTTGGGCATCCCTGCGGTTGTTAGAGAGGGGAGGAGAAATATTAGATTTTCTCACCTCCATTGGAGTATATCTATAAGGTATATCAAAGAAGAATATTCTGGACATAGTGGAAGTTACAATATCTCGTGCCTTGTTATTTGTGATTATCACTATGCTCAATTTATGAATGATCTATGTCTGATTCTTGTATCTACTTGTTATCGGTGTATTTGTCATTGCAACCATATAAAATTAAACGTTAGAGAGCGAATTGGCTTTTCCAGTAGATGACCATGAATGAAGATTCGCTTACTGCAATTAAGTAGACGAACGGTGAGCATCTTCCATGGTTTCAATGCCGTGGAAGGCATGGCATCTGTGGGAAAAAGTAAAAGGATATGAAAAGAACAAAAATTCCTTTGGTTTTATGGACCATATCTTGACCGGAGGAACCTTTGTCATTGAGATATTTCCAGTCTTCTGCTCGAGCAATATTCTCCAAACTGAAAGCTCATACCAAAGTGGATTTTAAGGGCATGTTTAGTTTGAAGGAAAAACACAATTTTCTTTTATCCTGGTGTGATATTTAATTATCTGTAATTAGCTTACTTTTTTTTTACATTATTTTTTATCTTTTTTTGAAAAAAGATTATTTATTTCACCAGCGTTCACTTTATAACCGACATTATCACTTATCTTTTTTCATATATATATATTTTTTACTTTTCTATTTGTTTTCCATCTCTTTTTCTCAATGGCCGTTCACTTCAAAAGTCCCAAAGGAACTATTTCTTCAACAAACTGCAAAGACTAGAGGCACGATAAACTTGCCATTCTAGAGACACTAGCGCTAGTTGCTGGTTGATTTTCTTGCAAGAATTCGTGCTCATGCAATGAACTTTTGGAACAGAAATACCCTATGTTGTATACCTTACAAGATCATCATCCCTGATTTCTCCACAAATTTAAATATATAAATCCAGTCAGCGCTGCTATAACATTTTGGTAATTACTCTTTAGCTATTTCCAAATCATTGTTACATGAGCATGTTTGAGGTCGCTGAGAACGCGCTCAAGAAGTCAGATCAGGCACAGTAAATAATGAGGAAGAAATGAAATGCGAACGGAATGTCATGACCGGGACTGGTCGCCTTTGGAAAATACCAAAGGATATTCCATTATCATTAACTTCTCCTCAAATAATTAC